>PPHD01001953.1:0-38833 GCA_002909625.1 Bambusicola thoracicus
CAACTGGATTCAGCTCCATTGACCACAACTCTTTGGGCCCGGCCATCCAGCCAGTGCTTCACCCAGCGGAGCGTACACCCATCCAGACCATGGGCAGCCAGCTTCTTCACGAGGATGTTGTGGGGGACAGTGTCAAAGGCCTTACTGAAGTCCAGGTAGACCACATCAACTGCCTGGCCCTCATCCACTAAGCGGGTCACCTTGTCATAGAATGAGATTAGACTGTAGTAATCTGTTCCAGCGATTATCTCTTGTTTCAACCAGTGTCTTGGTTCTAGTTGGAAAACAGTGATTTAAACTTGATTTTTGAGGCCCTCCCTTTTTTGCTTGTTTCCTTGAAGTAGTTGTGTATTATGGTCATTCCATCTTTGCTGTTCTTCAGTTTTTGAAAGGTAAATTGAATAAACTGGTGCGCAAGGCTTACACACAAAAAGAGTAAGATTAGACCTTTTTGTGGTTGTAGTCCACAATTCAAGGATGAGTCTCATTAATTCATGAATGCATTTGACAGTATTTGAATGAGCCTAAGTTTATCAGAAGACATAGGTTGTTCTGATTCTCAGTCCTCAAATGATGAAGATCTTCCTTCTATTTCTAATACTAATATTTATTTTCAGGTCATTGCTAGTTCTTTTCCATTAAAAATGGGTTATTATTCAGATTTGTACATAGCAGAAAAATAAAGTAACACAATCATGTCAGAAATGGTGGTTAGCTCTTGAGATCTCTAAATCCCAGAAACCAATGATACTGGAGACCCATTTGCCATGAAGTAGTTATAAAGAAAGAGTTGTTATTGTGGTTTTGTGGAGGTAACACATTTGGTAGACAGATTATTCTTTGTATTTAACTTCTGCTTCATTAGTTATTCTAACACAGTACTGAAATTAGCTTTATTGAGTGAGGATAGGCGATCAAGTAATTTTTTATTTTAAACAGAGAATTAATTCCATGTTACAGGGACAGCAAATGCATTTGAGTCTGGAAACATCTTGCCTAATTGTATCTGGAAGTTTTGCTTTGTTCTTCCTGGTCTCCTGCACGCATTGTTGTTTCTGTTCAGCCCCCTAGACAAGAGGGAAAGCATTATTTCTCTTCATTGCTTTGAGTCACGCCTGTCTGTTTTGGGCCATAGTGTACAAATAGCTTTGCAAGGTTCTGATTGGAACACGATCCCAATGCCAGAGCTCTTCCATGCTTCATCTGCACGCTCAGGGGAATACCAGTGCCAGTTCTTTTGTTGGCTCCCTGTCATTAACACTGGAGTTGCAGCAGTACCACCAGATTGTATTTGAGGTTCTGGATTTCCTAGACCATTCTTTCCTTCAGGTCTCAAAATGTACATTCAGAGCCTAGGCATGGCAATGAGTGGGGTGCTTTTTTGGCAGGGGGAATGGATGCTGCTGCATCTGTATTGCCATAAAGGCTGTAGCTGCGCAGGAATGCAATGCGGAGAACCAACTGATGTTTGCTGTGTGAAGCACTGATCATTTTTTATGCTGATGCCTAGAGCCTATCAAACCAGACAAACTCCTAGCTGAAACTGCTTGAGGGATATTGATACTGATGGGATGCTCACCGCTGAACCATTTTATTTAACCATTTTTATTACGTATTTTATTTCTATCCCTGCTTTCCTCTTTACTTTCTGTTAGGAAAAGTTATTAACACTGGAGAGATCTCTCTGGACATATAAGGAGACCTAGGACTTCTCATGAAAGATGGTTCAGTATCTGAAGAAGCACTTTGATTCAAATAACTCCTTCAGGAATCACTGGACATTTTACATTGTTTCACACTGCTGAGGGTCCTTTACTCATAAATTAGATTCTTTAGTTTCTTCTTTCCTTTTTTATTTTTTTATAGACCCCTTTCTGAAGAGCTCTTCTTCAAGAGCCATTCTGCAAGAAGAGAGGATTGTAAATTCTAAGTCCTTACTGCCAAATTGAGTTATCATAAGACTCTCTGATAGTCACTACTGCTTGAGAGGAGTGGTGATTGGGAACGCTACTGAAGCTAGGTGCTCTGAAATCAGTATTTATGTTCATTGAAGGCTGGCTTAATTAGCAAGGCTTGTTTGTTAATTGTAAACAGCAACACAGTGTACTTAGGAGACCCTAGGAAATCCTTGTGCCCTGGCTTTTGGGTTAACTCTCTGAGCTGGGACCCCATTTTGAGCAAGCACTTGGCAGCGGACACACTTTCTCAGCTATTACCAGGCTGCAGGTACTGCTGATGCACTTTCCTGGGTAGCCACCATCACCACTGGACACTGCCTTTCTTTTCTTTCCAGAGCCATGCAAGGTGTTATTTGTCTTGGACTCCTCATTATTTGTCTTACGGACTTTTGATGGGCCACATCTACTTACCTAAAAAACAGCTGATATCCTGCATTGTAGGACAATCTCTAGGGTGATGTTTCAAAAATTATGCAATACTCAGAGCAGCTCAGTACCAACTACATGCCCTATATGTTCCCTTTCATTCCTTTTTGAGGACCATTCTCTCCATGACCTACAGTGACAAAGATGCAAGCCCTTTTTGGCTCTGGGAGCCAGTTCTGACTTGTTTCAGTTGGATTGGTTTACGAGAACTATTTCCTAATACTGTATAGGGAAGACAATAGAAAGATCCATCAAGTTTCAGTAATAAACGTCACAGAGGATTTAAAATTCATAAGGTGACTTTGGCTAAAATAATCATAATTTTGGTGAAAAAATCCTTTGAGTTATGCAAGTAGCTTTGAATATCTGGATAATCTGAAAGCCAGCAGTCTCTGGTCACCATATCAGTGTACATTTGTAAAGAAAGGCTGTTGTGGTTTCTTAACTGTGCATAGGAGGATGTAATGTCCAAACGACTAAGCAGTAGTGAAGCAGTTTCCTTTAAGATCTATTCTACTATTTTTCCTCTAAGATTTTAATAGCGTTTAACACAACCCACTTTCTTTTCATAGACCTCACCCTCTGTGTTTCACTACACCCTGAAATGTCAAGGGAATTCTGTCTTTTTGTTATATTTGCAGCAAGTCTTCCAGGTTCTTAGGTCTGTTTGTTATTCTTGCAGAGAGATCTGAATGTGAAGTAGGATAAGAACATATACGGAAATGTAATACAGATCTGTCACAGCTGAGTGACCTCTCTCCCCACACTCCCCTTCACATCAGTAAAAGCACATCCCTCTAGTGCTGGGTTGATGTCCTCATTCAAGGTTGTCTTGAAATCTACAAGTTGTTGATATGGCATTCTGCTCAAAACTGTGCTTTTACTGGATTTCCCCTAGAAAGAATACAGTGTTTGGCAGAACACAGCTGAGATTGCTGTTTGTGTAAAGGGACTTGGAGACCCATCACTGGATAACTATGATGCTGGGGACTCCAGATACATGGACTGTCATGCTAAGATTGTAAGAAAGTTACCCATCTGTAACTGGAGGTTTTTCACTCACAGCTTGAACTACAATAGATAAAATGACCACGTGAGCAATAGCCTCTCCCAGCACAGTTTAGAAACTCAATATGTAAAAATCAAGATAAAAAGAAAATGTTATTCCTAGGATTCTGTGGGGAAAAGAATCTTGTTAAAAATGATGAGATTTTAAAACCTATTTTTACAGTCAGTAATATTATAAAACAGTGGAAAAAATACTTCTGTTTTGGCACAATTCTGAGAGGGAATTTATTGGAGAATATTTTTTATTAATTGAACCTAGCTATAGCTTGACCAAGAATGTAGTAAACAACTTTAGGTCCTAACATAGCTCTTTTTTTTTTCTTCATAAATGTGATTTTAATTGTAAACAAATCTTCCTGTTTCAGAACTGAAGAAAGACCAGTTAAGAAAAGGAAAATGCAAAGCTGCAGCTTTCAAAAGAAGAAGCTAAAATTAATGGAGGCTATGTTGGAAGAACAAAAGAAGTTGAGCAGAGCTATGGAAGAAACCTGTAGAGAAGTACGCAGGATTCTGGATCAGCAAAACATCATTCAAGTTCAAAGCTTACAGCTACAGGAGAGAATGATGAATCTACTGGAGAAAATGATTTCCAAATCCAATGTGTAGTTTCCTTTGTGAATGCCTCTGAGATTATCATTGATATTATAGACATCCCCTTACTGCACACCTTATGTGTGTTTGTTGCCCTATTCCCAGGTTTTCCATGGAAATTAAAATCTTAGTGTATTCTTAGATAAGAGAGCAGATAATGCAGGGTGAGAGCTATCTGGCATGAGAAAAATAGTGCAATATATGCCTAAACTGAATTATTTTTATACAGAAAGATTAAGGGATGAATGGCTCTGGGAATTTCAATACTATTATGCCTAGGTCAGATACTGTTTTACAGAGATGTTATGTATTTCTTCACATCAAGGACCATACCCTGACCTGTTGTTGAAGAACAAAGTAATGTGTTCTTAAACATGCTAATTGCATCTTGACTTTGCTGATGATTAAACCCTGGTTAGAAACATACACAGTGATTGTACAAGTGACCTATGCATGGTTCTTGTGAAGAGCTACTTGGGACCACAAGATGTCATTTTAAACTCCATGCCTGATATGAATAGTACTCTAATGTATGAGAGTAAAAATAGTCTATTCAAATACCCTTTTCATAAAATACAAACAAATCCTTACTATATACTGAATACTAAAATGTATAGATGATACTTGAAGTTGCTTTTGATATTAAATGTTTAATTTTTTTCATTATTATTTGGAATCTGGTGACTTAATGAGCGACCAGCAATGAAAACTATCATTTCTTCTCTATCACAAAAGAAAAATATTGTACTGTGTGTATATACAAATATATATATATCAAATGAAATAAAGGAAAAGAAGAAACGTACTTCTTGCTGGATAGATAATACGCTTTGCATTGGTGAAAAGGTAATCACAGTCAAAAGTTTTTTAATTCTTAACTGCTGGGTAAAGATCTCCTCTGCTGGTGTATATATTGATGGAAGTCCTAAACGATATTCAGTACCTCTTACTCAGCGTTCGCTGGTGGCACAATTTTAATATGCAAGCAGATGTAAGGCAGATCGGCATCGATACACCACAAGAGGGAGCCGAAGGCATAAGGGATTGTGTTTAAGCCCTTGAGGTGAGGTGCTAGCGTTTGATTCTTTAATGAAATACAACATTGAAGTAACCTTTAAAATGCATTCAGAAGTTCCTCAGATGAATTCCTTTGTACATTCCTTTCTCTTTCCTTCTTGAAAGGCGTACTTCTGCTTTCACTGTATTTGCAAGAATGAGTACCCAAGGTCAGATTCAGATATAGAGGTATAGAATTAATGTCAGTACTGGAAACCAAGGCCACCTTCCATCCGCAGTATTAAATAATGTCTTCTGTTGAAATAATGTTTTTGAAGTTGTTTGCATTTTCCTATATAATTTAACATATTTTTTTAGCTACACTAATATTACCTAAACTATTTCAAGACCCAGACGCAACCAATTAATCTGTAACTACGCCTGGTGAACAGGATAGAGGTTATACTCACCAAAGAAATTAATAATATATGGAGGTAATTCCTAAAGGATCCAGTAGGTGTGACAATTAAGGATGATGCAGCTCTAAAATATGATTACCGTATGTAAATGTGGCCTATTTCAATGGAGCTTAATTTGTGACAGGATAATGCAAACGCCCCAGCAAGTGACCACACCTGCAGCAGATGTTGGCTCTCCAAGGATAAATGAAACAACTTTCCTTCACACCTCTGCTTACAGTGATTGGATGACTGGAAAAAGGGCAAACATCTGGCTGGATTCTTCAGAGTGAATTTCTCACAGGGTGAAATGATACAGCAAAAGTGAGACTCCAGATATTTTGGAGTCCCTGAACTGGTTTGCTCTGAAAGAGAATCATGAAACCTTACAGTGTGTCTGCCTGCACAGGGCTATTCTTACTGATGTATAGGTGATTAGAACACTTGCAATAGCATTGCCCTACATGCAAATCTGCGAGGGAAAATGTACTTTGTGCTTTGTTGTGCTTTTGCACATTACAAACATGGATGCATTACAGATTCATGTAGGCTGATGTATCTGTGCTGTAGTGCTTTCTGACACTTGTTTACAATAAGATTTAAAGAAACTCTCCCTTGACTCCAAGGGAGTTAATAGTATTTACTGGTCTTATTTGCACAAACCATATAGTAATTAAATCCAATTAATCAGCCATGCCAGTGGCAGAATATTTGAACTTTGCACCCTGGAGTACTCAGCCAGTCTCCCTGCAGGCTATGAGAATTATAATTCCAGAACCGTAGGAACACAGGAATGAAGGAAATCTGACTCCTTGCCTGCTACCATGAGCAACCATGTCACATAATTCTTTCTGTAAATGCATGGAGCTGTATCTTAAAGTGAGTTTGGTGTCTTGCCTCTAGAATTATAAAAGAACTGCAGAACTGATTGGCAAGCTATTGTTTCTAAGATTATTCTTGGTCCAGGAATCTATTTCTTCTTGTATTGACGCTGTGATTTTGCTGCTGGTTCAGTAATTACTTCTGAAAGCCAGTGGTCGAATCATGCGTGGTCCTCCAGAAGTATAATGCTCTTTTCTTTCACGAAGTAGGGATTATTTTGATGACTGTTTTCCTATTTTTTCTCTTTGAGTTGAATGACCCAAGTGACATAGAGCGTTCAAGATGAAACTCTCAAACTCGTCTTATATAAGTGTATTGAAGGAAATAGTGCTAATTGGGGAGATTTTATCTTTGTATAAAGCCTCATTTTTTAAAATAATTTCTTTAACAAAAGGCTTTATTTCCATCCTTTCAGATTATCCAAATTCTCCCCATTTTTATTTGGAGAGCAAACACAGTAGTGCTGCAGACACGTGCAATTACTTCCATATAATTTCTTTTTCTCATGCTCTTTCTGTTACAAGTTAACAAGTTAAAAATTCCCTATGTACACTGTTTATTTATTTATTTATTCTTTGCTGCTGTTTGTTTTGTTTTAGGAATGACTGAACATTAACTTGTAAAATGAGGCTGGGTGATTTTTCTGGTCCTTTTTTTGAAGACATGCAAAGATTTCTCATCTACATGGGACAGTTTGCTGCAGGTAAAGGTACCTGAATATTTGAGATATTCAAAGCAATTATAACTTGAAAGACTTGCCTAGAATTGAAATGCTTGCTGGAATTCCCAGTTCTGCAAAACTGAGACACTTCTTCTGGATCTGTATGAGTAGGGAGCTGAGAGCATAATACATACTGAAGGAGAGCACGTGAGGGGTTACTTGAGTTTAGCATTGCGACTATGACATTAAAGGAACTCCCTCATGATTTCTAGAAGTGTGATCAACAAATAAACTGTAGCGCAGGAAAACAAATTTGTTATTTTTAGGGCAGTAACGGGGTCAACACAGTATGATATCACTTTCACAAAGTGAAGCGCATGTATTACATATATGCGTACAGATGGTGCTGATATAAAGTATAAATATGGGAGGAAAAACACTGCCTGGAGGCAGGTGACTTTGTAAGAGATGTAAAAATAGAACAAAAAGGAACCTGAGGAGGCAGTGGAAACATGCAAGGAATTGAGTAGAATCATAGAATCGCTAAGGTTGGAAAAGACCCACAGGATCATCCAGTCTAACCGTTAAAAGGGGATTGTGGTGAAAGTATGTTGGGTAGAGGGGCAAAGTAAATGTCTCAAAACAAAAGTGCTAATTATGGGGAAGGGAGGGAACACAGGAAAATGAAAATGAAAGGATAAGCAATGTTGAAGAAGAAAATTATAAGAGCTAACATTAGTGAAAATCTGTGTATTTTAAGTAGGCATCTACAGATAAGTTAGTCAAGTAAAAAATAGCGTGTGGTAAGGAGTGACATTTTTTTCTCATGAGAGATAAATAAGTCTCTGGACAAGTATTTGGAAGCAAATATATTATTCACAAACCAGAGAGGTTAAATAATTAGTAAGAGGATTCTGTTATAATTGAACAGCATTTTCATATGTTGCCAGTAACCATTTGCTATTTAATACAGTTTGTAATTAACAGTATTCTTTTTTCTCCTTGATTTCCTATCAGTTTAAGATTTCAGTTTATCTCAGCCCTTGCCAACTATGTTATCCGCAAAAGCAGGCAATGTCTGTATGGATGTGGAATCTCTTTCACGTTTTCTCCATAAACCGCTATCATATCTTTTCCAAAGTACAAAACCAGCAGGAAAACACTCCCAGAGTTTTTATTTCTTTTCCAGACTGCCTGCCCAATTCAGTGTGGGCAAAAAAAGCTTACAACTCTCTGTAGCCTTACCCTAAGCTGACTACCTGCTACTGTGAATGAAGTCTCTAGCAGCAGTAGCATCAATGGGATGACTTGGATGAGTAAGTGTAATGATCTGAGGTACATATGTGTTTCAAGGATCATCTCCTATGCTGATAATGTAATATGAAAGGCAAATTTGAAAAAGAAACTTCAGAACATTTGGCAGTGTTATGTCAGCAAGTAAATACCAACCATCTGGTCTCTAGATTGCTAATCTTTTGCCTCTGATTCCATGGGTAGCATACCTCCTATGTGTGCACGCTTGAGACTGCATCATTAAACTTTTGAATTGTTCTTTTTTGGTGTTTTAACAAAAAAAAAAATAGACTTTGGACATTTGGGGTGAAATATTATTTGTATGCCTAGTAGAAACATTTAATTCTCCTACAGCCTATTTTGTTTTAAAGCATATTTTTGAAGCACGTTTTAAAGGAGAATGAACACTTTCAAGTGTTCTCTTTGAGCAGCGGCCCGGTCATCTGCAGTGAACAACACCAGTTATCTAGAGTTGGCTAATTATTACAAGCTAGATTTTAGTTTGATCCCAGCTGAAGGCTGTGTTTTTGTAAGATATTTGCTGTGTAGTGAAAGGTGCTGCTTGTATTCCACATCTTTTATCCAGTATTGAAACGTTTTTTTCTAAAGTAGAAAGTAGCTCATGCAGAAGTACCTTTCAAAGGAACTGCCTTTAATCACTTGAAAATCAATCATTATTTTAACTGTTTAAATTCTGTTTTCTTGAAATATGCTTCTTCAACTGTGTTTGAAGAATGTGGCAAATAATTCTTGAAATATTTAAAATGTAAAAAAAAAAAATAGAAATGCAAATATGGATTATATCCCAATCATATGTTGTGACCTCAGGGATAAGTTCTGCAATGCTGTGCGTTGTGAGAAGAAGTGAATTGGTGCATAGAATTGAAGCTATAACATTTTCTACTTAAACGTAGAGGAGTAGTTATCACAGCTTGAAGTGGGCTTGTGTCAGTGAGGGAAGCTACAGGAATATCAATTTTTTATGAACTGCAAAGCAAATATATTTAGAAAAGTAATTAAAACTACTTAAAAAACTCTCCATGATCCTCATTTATCAGCCCACCAGACTTAGCTGTAATTTATCTTTCATTCAATATAATTAGGTCAAATTAATTCTGCTTTATAGCCACATAAAATCTTGTCCATATGAACTTGTGCAGCACTAACATTAGCGACATGCTTTATTTAAACTGTTATGAATAAGATTTTAAATACTTCTTTTTCAGTTAGCTTAGCTTGGTACATCACCAGATGAAAATGAAGTGCATTGCTAGCAAGTCTTTCACAATAAATAAAGCTGTCCACATAGAGCTTTATCTGTACATCTCACCTGTATGCAAGGATTTCAGCCTTTTTAGAGCTGGCTCATGCTGGCCAACAGAATTTCACCCCAGCTGAAACATCATAAAACAGGTTGCACCAACTCTGTGTTTCTTTCATGTCTCCTTACTGGCAAGAACTTCTGGTCATCTGGTGTGCCCATTCTGGTGCGAGTAGGCCGCTCCATGCAACTTCCCGCATATGTAGTAGGCTTTTTTACTGAAGGTCTTTAGATGAAGACAGGCAGCCAACATTTCAACATGAGTGGCATGGTGCCTAGTGTTAAGCTTCCTGAACAGAGGTACACTGTTCTGTGTGTGTGAAGAAAATTCCTCTCTGGCAGTCAGTCATCTGTTTCTATATGGTCATACAGAGGATTTCTGGATTACAGCAGGACCCAGCTGGATCAGCTGGCTCGTGCAGTGACCATCAGAGATGTTGTACCCTTAAAACACAGAAGAGAAAGTTGTCTGCCACAGATTCAAAGAATTGATTTCTCAAATATGTTAGTGTAGGATTCAAGTTTTATTGTGGAATAGAAATTTTAGTAGGCAGAGAGACTTTAGCCTAGTTCTTAGAAGAACCTTAAAAAGCAATGTTGAAGGTGCTAAGAAGACTTCTATACGTGCTGCCAAGACCAAAACAACTTTCAAAAATGCATTTAATATTCTCTGTGCATTCCTAAAGATCATTTGTAGTAACTGGCAGGATAATATAAAAGGAAACCAAAGTTTTGGTGGAGTATAAAAAATATCCTACTTAATATAGGTATGTCTTAATGCATTTTTTTATGCTAATAATCATGATTTTTACTCAGAATGAGGGTTGTCTTGTACTTTTAAAAGCCATTCAGAATCTAGTTATGAAGCAGAAAAAGTTGAAGTCAGCCTGGCTTAAATTAGATTTGAGAGCCAGAACACAGTCCTGTAATTCCACATGGGAAGTCTTAGCACTAAGAAAGCCTCAGCCAGGGTGGACCTAAGTGTTATTGATCATGTTATGTCTTTCTGCCTGAACCTCAGGAGATCACCATGGGCAGGGCAATATCTCTATCGGGGATCCTGAAGGCAGCGTGAACTTGGTTCAAAGGGACTCCAATTCCATTTGCTCCCCAAAGTTTGGTGATTAAGAGATCATATGAGGGAAGTCCTTGGATTTGACTCTGTCACATCCTAACCGGAGAGAGGCTAATAAAACGTGTTCTCTGATTCCAGGGTTAACGACAGGGAGGAGAGGATCCATCCTCACTTTAATGCTGCATCCTGCATCATTTTTCCTGGAGTCAAGATCTTTTATCAGGGGACGTATTAAATAGTGCCTCAGGCTCTTGTTTTCCTTTTGGTTTCTTTTCACTGGAAGCATTTAGGAGCTCTAAGCATGTTTATCCTGGATTTAGGGATAAAAGTGACACATTTATACTGAGATTTGTGCTGCCTCTTTGCTTAGAAAATGTGCTTAGTAATAAATTTAGCCAGCAGAGTTCTGATAGATCACCAGCGTACAGTGCTTGCTCACTTTTTGCAGAAGTTGTTGCTGTATGAGATGATGACTTTTTGGCACGGTGCTTAAAATCACAAGGAATGCTTCCCTGGGATATCTCTTTTCCTTATAGTAACAAAAACATACAGTGCTTCTTCAGAACGAATGTCAGCTATTACCTGATATTCTGGCTCAGCATGGTATTCTTCAGTACCCGAGGAATGTAGGGTACGTGCTTCCCACTTGCCTTCAAGAAATTCTGGGGTAGAGGTTTGTATGCTTCCAGTGACCCCAGTAACACTGAAACCAGTTCTTGGCTCTCCAGTGCTTGGCAAAGATACATGATGTAGGTTTGCTTGAAGTAGATGTTTTTTGGTTGTATATATAAAAAGACACCAACTTTACTCATAGCTAATCATTGGTAAGGGAAGAAAACTGGAGCTCAATGAGAAATGATTCATGTTTTCAATCTTTGTGTACAACAAATGTTTATTTTATATTCACAAATTTGAAAAAACAAATAGAGCACATTCTATTGTAATGACATACATTTTCTTAAAATACTGGATGTTTCTTTTACGTTTCAATGCTAGCCAAAGGAACATTCAGTCAGTACCTTGGTCTAGTTGCGCCTCTATCCACATAGATGTGCCAGCCTGCTAACACTGTAAACCTTCCATTTTGCAAGTAGTATTATTCACACATTTAAGTGCACACAAGAATCTTTCAACCAAAACCATTTTTAAGAAAAAAACTATGTTATAATGTTTAATTAAATAACGTTCTAAATAAGGACACAGTCACAAAGCCAAGTAAATGGTATATAAACCAATCCTTTTATGTCTAAATAGGATTTGAGAGGATAGAGCCCCCACTGTCCCATCAAGATTTAACAAGATCAGCATCTCTGTTTAGCTCTACTACTTCACACCTCCTTGTACAGACTTGTTTACACCGTTGTGCTAGGATGGGGAACACAATCATCCGAATCATTTTGTTTTTATATAAAATTATCTTCACCATTTCCTCACTAGCAACAGCATCTCCCACTGGGGAGAAAACTGTATTTAGAAGAAAGAAAAAGGCACATTAAAAGATCAGATTAACTAGTAAAACAAGGGAGATGTTGATGGTATTGTACTCATTTTGCAGCCCTCAGTGTGGGGAACATGACCTTCAGTGATCCTCTGGATTGGACTCTGTTGATTGAAGAAGGACTAGATTTTCTGATTTAGAAAATAAGTTACTTAGTGAAGATGTAGCTCTGAACTTTATATGAAATTGCCAACACAAAGCTAGCTATAACTGCATATTATATATTATCTTCCCTGCTGTTAAGAACAAAGTTAAGCTAGGAAAATCAGTCTGAAGTTTATATACCGAAGGAACATTTAACGATGACATTTACATATAGTTTTATTATTTTGAATATGTTGAAAGCATTAAATGAAAAAAAAAATAAGACAGTTGTGAAGGGATATTTTTTTTATGCCTAACATAAATCATTTCTGCTGCAATCACCACCTTTGTTCAGTTAACAAAGGTAATTAAACAATGGTAATTAAAACCAGAGACTTTGTACCAGATGCTGGACTTAGTTTTATTTTCTGACTGTTCATCAGGTGTCTGTGACAGCAATAACCATACTTCATTAAAGTATGTGTTGTTAATCTCTCCAAATCAAGTCTGACACACAGTATTGTGACAGTCACCGTCAGTTAAGATAGAGATGTCTCTACACTTAACAGTAAGCTACTTAGGCTTGCAAGCTAAAGCTTTTGAAGCCCAAAAGGCACAAGTCCTTATTATCTTGTTTCACATTCCTTTCTGTATTATCTTCAAAGCAGTAAGGCAAGTTATAGCTGAAACTGTGTGGATTTTTGAAGGGCCATTAGTCACCTTTTTCACCTGTCTTGCTGTCAGCATTGTCATCATTTCCACACATGCTGAAGAAAAGCACTATATTCATTCATGAGTTAGTTGAGTGTTTCTGACTACAGGCAGGCAGTGAGAGCACATCTGTTTCCACGTCAGTGTGGCTGTTCTCTTCTAGCTGAGCAATAAGCAGGAAATGCTGCTACAGGGACCTTCTGTGAAGATAATTACATTTTTCTGTGCTATTACAGAAGACCTATCAATTCTGTTGGCTGTTACGAATAGACAAGGTTCAGCATCTATCTGTCGGAGAGGTAATCTGACACTGCCACAGTGTAACTATAATAGAATCATAGAATGGCTTGGGTTGGAAGGGATCTTAACCATCATCTATTTCAACCCCTTGCTGTGGGCTTGTTACCTCCCACCGGATCAGGCTGCCCAGAGTCCTATCTAACCTGGCCTTAAGCACCTCCAGAGATGGAGCAGCCACAACCCCTCTGGGCTTTCACCTCTTTTAGTTTAAAATCATTCCTCCTTGTCTTATCACTATCTGCCCATGGGAAAAGTCAGTCCCTTTCATGTCATAAGCTCCCTTCAAGTACTGTAAGGCCACACTGAAGTCTCCCCAGAGCCTTCTCTTCTCCAAGGTGAACAAGTCTAACTTCCTCAACCTTTCTTCATAAGAGAGGTGCTCCAGCACTCTGAGCACCCTCATGGTCCTCCTTTGGACGCGTTCCAACAGCTCCATGCTGTCCTTTTAGAAAAAAATTGGAAGGCAATTCTTTACCTTGTGAAATCTTCCTAGTAAAGAACTGGCTGGAAGTCCAAGCCAGGAGAGTGGTGTCGAATTGAGTTAAATCCAGCTGGTGACTGGTCATGAGTGGTGTTCCCCAGAGGTCGGCAGTGGGGCCTGATGAGGGCATTGAGTGCACCCTCAGTAAGTTTGTAGATGACACAAAGCTGGGAGGAAGTGTCGATCTGCCCGGGGGTAGGAAAACCCTTCAGAGGGATCTAAAGAGGCTGGATTGCTGGACTGAGGCCAGTGGGATGAAGTTCAGCAACACCAAGTGCTGGGTCCTCCACTTTGGCCACAACAACACCAGGCAACATTACAAGATTGGAGCAGAGTGGCTGGAAGACCGTGTACAGGAAAACGACTTGGGGTTGTTGGTTGACTCTCTGCTGAACGTGAGCCAGCAGTGTGCCCAGGTGGCCAAGAAGGCCAATGGCATCCTGGCTTGTATCAGAAACAGTGTTGCCAGCAAGAGCAGGGAAGCGCTTGTCCTCATGTACTCAGCTCTGGTAAGGTCCAGTACTTGAGTATGGCGCTCAGTATTGGGGCCCCCTCTACAAGAGAGGCATCACAGCCCTGGAACGTGTCCGGAGAAGGGCAACAAAACTGTGAGGGGTCTGGAGCACAAGTCTTATGAGGATTCACGTTGGTAGAAATCAGCTTGGGATGGACAGCACAAGGAAGTGGCAGAGGCAGGAGTGGAAGAGCAGGTGCCTTCATTTTTCTAGTGAGGGTTTTCTCTTGGCCTGTTTTTTAACCCCCAAAGCCTCCACTCCAGTATGTAGTGAATGTCTGAGCAGGGCAGGAGATGCTATGAAAGCTTCCTAGACAAGATAAAAATTAGAGGAAATGCTGAAGTTAAACCATCAAGCCACAGTTTTAAACAGCAGGTTTTTCTTACAGAGACGCTAGCAGCGAGTTGTAGGATATATATGTGCTGCTCTGAAGAAAAATACTGGAAGGAAAGATTAGTGCTGACTGACAGGTTCAGTTCCACGTTAGGCTTCCTTTGCCCAGAGACAGACATGGAAATGAGTAAATCCCCTATTCTGATAACTTGTCACACGTGCCACGTTCTGTCTGAATGGCGCAGCTTCCCGTAAGGTAGAAAACTACAACTAACGTACGAAACCATACACAGTTCTGAACTTTGGACGCTCCATTCTGGGCAGAACTCCTCAGCACCGCCTCAGCTCCGTTCGAAAGGGCGCCGGCAGTTCGCGCCTGCGCACTGCGTTCCGCCGCTGGAGGCGAGGCGGCTCGGAAAGGAGGAAGAACTACCACTCCCGGCATGCTCCGCGCGGCCCGCTCCGTACGGCCGCAGGGAGCCGGCCGCGCGCGGAGCATGCCGGGAGCTGTAGTTCTTCGGCGCTGGGTATTGTCTCTCCCCTTTCTCTGTCCGGGAACCCGACCGCCACCCCTGCCGGGTGAGTGCGCTGAGTGACAGCTTCACGCAGCCAGTGGCCGCCGCGCGGTGTGGCGGAGCCCGGCGCCCGTCTCCTCGGTGACCGGGGGTAGCCGGTGCCTCTGCGGAGTAGCCGGAGTCCTGGGGGACGGAGGTGAGTGGCTCTGGGCGTGGGGAACCGCCGCCGCCCGCCTCTCCCCTCCCCCTCAGCGCCCGGGACCCCGCAGGGGCTGAGGCGGGCGGAGGGGCGACGGACGGGCGCCGTGCGGCGAACGGGGCGGGGAGGGGGGGGCGCGGCGGATGGGGAGGGTCCCGTTACCGCTCGCTGCTTCGAACCGTCCCTGCGGGCTCAGGTGCTGCTCCGCCCCTCCGGGACCGTTGCTCGGGTCCTCGAGCGGCCTCCGCGGGGCGGCGGGGCCCGGCCGGGGGCTGAGGGCAGCACCCGGAGCGCGCGGCGGGACGGAGCTCGCGCGGCGCCCCGCTGGGATCCGCCTCGAGGCGAAGTGCCCCGAGGCAAAGTTGTGCCGGGCGTTCTGTGGCGGAGCGCAGCTGCCTCAGGCTGGAGCGCAGCGCTTCCCACCGCTTCTGGAACGTGTTTTGTTGAAAAGAATGAAGGATAAGAAGCCCGGCTACCGACGGCAGCTTTTTGCCTCCTTTACATACAACAAATAAATTAATCTGGATTGTAAATACGCGGCTTTAGAATACAATAGCTTTAGAAAACTTTGTCCTTGGTCGCGCGAATGTTGTCAAACAGAACAGCAAATGTTCCATTGTGTTCTTTATGCTCCGTACACTGCAGAGAGTTTCTACGAACAAATATTTGGTACCCCGCTGCTCTTATTGACAAATATTTCATACCCTGCTGCTACTAATGAAGGTCAGGGAATCCAAATGGTCGTGCCAGGTACGCCAACCGCTTTCTGGCAGAGCAGTTGCTGCCTGTACAGGAGACGTAATGGTGTGTTCGGTCAAATCTGGAAGGCTGGTGATTTTGCTCTATTAAAACACCGTCCCACCCAAGTTCCCGCACAACTGGTAGCCGTCTTCCACAGCTTGTCCTGTTACATTTCTTGTGTAACTTGTCTACAAGCGCCTACCCCCATTTTAATAGTGAGTGGCATTCAAATGGTATAACTTCATTTGATCTTTGCGGTGGCATCGTTTGTCAAAGTCAGCTCTGCCCTAATGAGTGGCAGTGAGTGGAGGAAGGTGCTGAGGACTCTTTTGCATTACTTTAGGATTTGTATAGCCTCTCTCCTCTGTTTCTGCTTTCCACATTTTATCCTCCAGTAGCCTTCCCACTGAAAAACAGAACGGAGACAATCAGTTCTCTGCCTTTCCAAAATCCCTGACCGCAGAAAGCATTTTAACGTGAGTACCATGGTGCTGAGTATCAGCTCATTGCCAAGGGCTTTCCCAGATGGGTTGGTGGTCAGCAGTGTTGTCTCACTGCCACACATTCCCTCATGTCGCTGCTTTCACTTGCCCTCTGTTAAGGTTAAGGTCTAACCTAGGAGTGCATCTCCTCTTTCTGTTTGCACTTTCTGTTGCTATGAGTTAACGAGAGCAGGAAGCAAACTGCCTCTCTGCTTTGAAAATAAGCAAATAAGTCCTGCTTTCTCTGTGGTAGAGGGTTTCAGAAACGACATGAAAAGCTAGCGTGGGTATGTAAAAAGATGGCATAAAGAAATGCTACATTTGTGGGATAAAGTATAACTCAACAGTAATTGGTAGTTTTGGTGTTTTCTACCTGGAAAATAACTGATTGAAATGGAAGACTGGAGTGATGCTGGCAGAAAGCTCAGATGTTTCTTTTTGCTTTGTACTGTTGTGATAAAGATGAGGTATGTGGGCAGATTATGCCATTTTACATACGTGAACAACTCTTAATTGGTATGGGTTGGTGTTTCTGTCTGAAATGTCCTTTGAAATCCCTTATAGTTACTAAACTCTCTTTGTTCTGTGTTGGTGTGGTGCAAACTTTGCTAAACTTTCTCAAATCATAGTGGTAGTTTTGTTTTCAGTGCTTTTCAAGTGATAGCAGTAATTCTGTACCTTCGGTGTTCCACAGAGCTGTGTTATTTGATTAACATTTAGTTACTGTGTATTACAAGTTATTCTGCTTTTTTGGGGGGCCTATTTCTCATTTAAAATGCATGTGTCTTCCTGGCTGATATTTGCTAATGTATTTTGCCATTGTACAGACTTCCTTTTCTTCTTTGAGAAGACTTTATCATCCTTAGCAGTAGAAGAAGGTCAAAGTAAGCCTGGCCATGTGTTGTGTCATGGTGTAAACCGTTTTTTTCCAACCTACTGTATTTGATTGAATCACAGAATGTAGCTATGCTATCAAATTAATCAAATTCAGTGCCATTATTATGAGAAGTAATTACAGCAGTGTATTGCTGATAGGCTTGTTAAGATTCAGTGTTTGTTTTGTACTGAAAACCAACAGCTCAGACCATTTTATCTTTGGTTACTCACGATAGTTATCACAGGTTATGCCATTCACTACCAATTGCGTGTTTTAGTAAACATGCAGATATACAAAGCTCTGTGTCAGGGCCAGGAAAATGACTCTGTTTCACTGGATAGGCTACACATTTTGTGAGTTATTCCAGTAAAAGAATGCTCAGATGTAATTGCTTTGAAACTGTGGAAATCTGCCATTTTATGCCATACCTCCTTAGCACCAGGTTTCAAGTGTGTGTAGAACTAAAAAGAAAGCTTAGGCACTGAGACAATTAGATAATTTGGGTTTGAAATCAGGCTGTATGTTTTTCTAACTCCTTTGTTAATAGTCTCTCTTAGAATCTGGTTATGAAGAACATTAGTTTTGTAGTTTTTCCATTTGCCTGTCATGCCATTGTTGTAGCAGAGCATATTTCAGTGCTGGGGGTTCTTGCAGAAGAACCACATTTGTCCTGAAGTTTCCTAGATAAATTCGGTGAGCTGCTATTTCTCAGGATGTAATAGGCACAAATATTTAATACACAGTAATGTTCAGCTACTGAGGTAAGGAGATGATGGCTTTTCCAGTGATGTAACACAATCTTTCAATGCTTTTTAGTGTGTGTGTGTGTATAGATATCTGTATATATTAGGAGTGAAAAGTCCTTTAATGGTGAATTCTTAACTTTATACATGCAAAATCACACAGTTAAATTTGTAGTTGTTGCCAGCTCTGGAACATCATCATTAGAGAAGAGTAATGTAGTATAAGCAGCCTCCTGTTTTGTTCATACAACCGTCATAGATTTTGGAATGATCTTCCCTTACCAGCATGTATCAGCTGGAATAAATGCCTGATGTTTAAGGGACACAGGTTAGGAGGGCAGACAGATTGATTTGTGAGAAGAGTTAAATGAAGTCCTCACATAGCACGTGCAGGGCTAACTACATTGTCTTTTTGTAGTTATATTTAGAATACTCTTTTATTCATTAGAAAGACAGATGAAAATCATTTTTTTTTTTTTTCCAATCAGTTGCTTCAGTACTACAGGACTGATGTTTTGTTGCAGCTCCTGCTTTTTATTACAGTTTTGATCAGATTATCTACAATCTAACTCTCTTTTAATTGTTTCCTTTCCTCTTCAGACCAGTACCACTCATCTAGGTGCCAGAAATTACAGTGCTTTCTGTTAAGCAGTGTAGCTGCCCAAGCGCTGGGGTGTACCCAAGGGAAACGTGAGGGTATTTTCCCGACAATCAGGAACAGAGATTTTCATTGAAAGATGAATGAGAACATGTTTATATTCATGCTTCTTGCTAGCTGATATACATTTGTGGCTGGGCGTTTGTTGTTATCGTTGGTTATTTTTGTTGTTGTTGAAGAAATTTGTCTTGCAAAGGTGCACTGGTGTTGAATGATTACACTCAGAATGTACCAGAATGAACTGCAGACAGCTGAATGCACAGTGGTCTCCGAGGTCCGAAGTTTTGCCTCGACAGGAAAAGGTGGACCTACTTTTTAAGACATGAGACTGGATGTGAGTTGACAGGGCTCTCCTAATGTTTGAGTCTGCTTAAACGTTTCCAAAGCATTTCTTATGTTATGATTTCTGTCTGAAGGTTAAGTGTGAAGTTTCATTGCCTTTTAAAGCTAAGCTATTTTCTTATATTATAGAGGAACTATGGTCATTGAAACTGGATAATTGGTGTATTATAACAATTTGCAGAAAGCATGCTACATTAAGAATTGCGGCAGCTCCATGGAGAATGTAAAAAAAATGAATATGCCTATGGTTAAAAACAAAACCAAACAAACCTGAATCTCCAAAGTAAAACCAAACCTCTTAATGCAGCCTTTCTGAAACAGTGGGACTTATCCAAGTGTGATCTGGACAAGACACTGAGATTTCAGCATCACCACCACAATTCAATGAAAGCTACTATTGCTGTTCATATAAAGCTGCTTTACCTTATTTATAAGTCTGCTCCTGACTAGATTAATACTGGCAAATTATGGAACTCCTTCTTTGTTCTTCTTTTTTTCTGGAAGTTTTTATTTGAACTGAAATGTATACATACTGGAATGTCCGAAAGGCCATTTTTATAGTGTTTGCTTTCTGAGAAGTTAGATTTGAGTTCATTTTTTTGATTTTGAGTCCCTTTGTTGTGATACATGATTGAATGTCTGTCTGTTGCTCTGTATGTCAGTGAAATGCGTGTGCTAAAGTTGAAGTCTGAGATGCTAACTTTAAGTTGCCTTTACAATCGGTCAGGCAACTCTAGGGGTAATTTACTGAACCTTGTCTAGATGGGTGCATTTGGTGCTTGTTTCTGTACATTCAATATAAAGGAGGAGTGGGCAGTACCTGGGCAGAAATAATTTTAAGATGCCTGGGAAAGGGCAGGATTTTCATTTTACTGTGAAATTTGGTGGTATCACAAGGGTTTGCTAAACCAGAAGTTAACTGAATAGTGGGTAAAATAATGGGATCTCGGGGAAGATGTGATGTGACACAGTGTAAAAACACTGGGCTGTACAGCAGGAGACTTAGATCCTCTTCTTAGCTTTGCCATTAAATTACTTTGTCATTTTGGACAGCCACTTTATTTGTGTTTGCTACCGCTTTATCGTTAGTAAAATGTCAACTGTGATGCCCATTCTTTTCAAGCTTTTGAATGCTGTGTTAATTCTCATGCAATAGTTTTTGTTAGAATCCACTGATTTCTGAATAGTAAGGGGAATGCTGGGTACTGAAAAAAGAATGAAGTGAGATTAAAAATGCTTTTTTTTCCTTTCTTTCTTTAGGGCTTCGTCAGATGAAGAACTGATACGGTGAAACATGGCAAAACCTTGGACTAATTAAAAGTTTTACTGTTTGAGGAAAAAGAACCAACAACATGTATAGACCTGGGGAGACGGTCAAACGTCGACTCAATATGCATGCCCCTCCTCGAATAAGGAGTGTGGAAGTTGCTAGAGGAAGAGCAGGTTACGGGTTTACCCTTTCTGGACAAGCTCCTTGTATTCTTAGTTGTGTTATGAAAGGAAGCCCTGCAGATTATGTTGGACTTAAAGCAGGAGATCAGATATTTGCCATTAATGAAATTAATGTGAAAAAGGCATCTCATGAAGATGTAGTGAAACTTATAGGAAAATGTTCTGGAGTTCTCCACATGGTCATTGCTGAAGGGATTAGTCATATAGATTCATGTTCAAGTGATGAAGAAGTTGGCTTTTATGATGGAAAGGGCTGGCTGAAGCCCAAACCTGACTCTAAAGCTCTAGGTATAAACAGAGCGGAGAAAGTTGTGGAAGAAATGCAGTCTGGTGGCATTTTCAACATGATCTTTGAAAGTCCTAACCTATGTGCTGGTAACACAGATAATTGTGCTCCAAAACAGAGATCATTTTCAGATTCTGCTGCTATTAAATTTGAAACTGGAAATGAAAGTCTAAGCAATCCAAACCTACTGTCAAAGGACAAAATATCCAAAGTTCTGATTGATGACTCGGTTTTTAGAGTTGGATTGGAGAGTGCAGAAGACTTTGGATTAGATGCAAGCATTTTGAATGTTGCCATGATTGTAGGTTACCTAGGCTCCATTGAACTTCCTTCAACAACCTCGAATTTGGAAAATGAGAGCCTGCAGGCTATTCGTGGATGCATGAGACGTCTGCGGGCAGAACAGAAAATCCATTCATTAGTGATGATGAAGATAATGCATGACTGTATTCAGCTATGCAGTGACAAATCAGGTGTAGTGGCAGAATATCCTGCAGAGAAACTGGCATTCAGTGCTGTTTGCCCAGATGACAGAAGATTCTTTGGACTAGTTACAATGCAGACAAATGATGATGCAAGCTTGGCTCAGGAAGACGAAGGGGTTCTGAGGACATCTTGCCATGTTTTTATGGTGGATCCTGAATTATTTCATCATAAAATTCACCAGGGCATAGCAAGACGTTTTGGACTGGAATGTACAGCGGATCCGGACACAAATGGCTGTTTAGAGTTTCCAACATCATCTTTGCCCGTTCTTCAGTTTATTTCTGTCCTGTATAGGGATATGGGGGAACTGATTGAGGGAATGCGTGCAAGGGCATTTCTTGATGGTGATGCAGATGTTCATCAGAATAATAGTACAAGCAGCAACAGTGACAGTGGAATTGGAAACTTTAATCAAGAAGAAAAAAATAATAGAGTCCTGGTGGTTGATTTAGGGAGCAATCCAAGTAAACACATTCCTAGCAGTATATGGGAAAATCCAGTCGGAAGGGGACAAAATCAGTCTGCTGCACACTGGAATGGCTTCTGTCATGAACAAGAAGGAAACATTCCTTTAGAAGTGATTCCGAACGATAAGTCCCAAAATCTAAACAAGCACTTAAGTCCTTCCGCTCGTATTGAAGTTCCGCTGGTTTCCTCTCGAAATTCAGTGCCCCCATCAAAGAAAAGCGCTGCAGGCGTAGGCAATCAGAGGTGGTTGCCTGTGCATGTTTTACAAGACTGGCAGCATGGAAATGCTAGTGACCAGGAGTCTTACACTGATTCTACGGATGGCTGGTCAAGCGTTAACTGTGGTACTCTTCCCCCTCCAATGAGTAAGATTCCAGCTGACAGATACAGAGTCGATGGCAGCTTTGGTCAGCCGCAGTTAAAATCTCATAAGAATGAATGGTCTAAGAAGATGTTTTCAATGCAGAACAAGTTTGGCCTTCCGCACAGTGTTAGGAAGTCTAAGGAAGATAAAAAGGTAAGGAAGTTTTGGTGTTGGCTCCTAGAAAAACCCCCAGAAACCACCTCCACCCAACAACTTACGCTATTTTAACTCCATGATATCTGCATGTTAAAATTTACATGTGTAGTATTAGCATTTACAACATTTCAGATGAAGAAAATGTGGATTATTAACATACATAGCCTTTCAGATGAAGAAAATACGATGGCTCTTTCTCCTTTGCAGAGGTTTTTCATATTCCTGTATAACTGTGTGCAGCTCTGGAATTGTACTTCTGCTGGAAGTGTTGTCTGTCAGAGCTTTCTCACATTGCTTCAAGTCTTCATTGTTTCCAAATGTTGTAGTGGCACTGCAATGAAAGGAGACATGACATTCTGGCAACTGCAGTTCTTTCTGACCTGCAGCAGCAAAAGAATGGAAAGAGTCTGGATCTTCAGTCTGGTTCCTTCTTTTTAGAAGGCTGGCCTGCAAATGTCATTATTTTAGTGATATCTGTTTTTATACATCTGTAGTCTGATCATTAGCCAAAAACATGTTATAAACTGTTAACTTGAGTGAAATAAGACGATTTTATTATCATAAAAGTTAATTTCAGCAAACCTCTCAATAGAAGCAGTGTTAAACCTACATTTAAGGATAGCTGTTAATCTTAGCATCCATTGCTAGATCACAAATCTAATATACTGTCAGTAAGCTGTGATTCAGATTTTATTTCAAATTGCTCCTTCATCTGCTTCTTTTGTTACCATTGGGTTTCTGTAAACCAAAGCAAGAAGAATTAAAAAGAAATGTATGGAAGGAGTATCCAGTATTGTTATATACTGCTGCCTTTGCCACATATGTGTTTTCCTGTTGAGGGAAATCATCTCAGGGAGTCTTTGTTGATAACTGGGGTTATCAAACTCCAGTGGCAGTTTCTGCCCCATATGTCACAGGATGCTGTTGAAATTCCTTGAAGGTCTCCGTTACATCTTTGTGTCTGCAATGTTGTCCATGATTATAATATAGTTTGGACTTTTTCACAGGTTTAAAACCCAACAGTTTTATTTTTGAAGTGCATTTCGTGGAATATACTAATAAGAATCACACTGAAAATTTTGCACGGGTAATATGGTTGGTTTGAGGCTGGACTTGATGATCTTTAAGGTCTTTTCCAACGTGAGCGATTCTATGATTCTGTGTGTGTTTGAACAGTAGTAATAAGCCTACTGTATCATTCACATCAACATATACCACTATATGTATTACAACACAAAACATTACAATTACTCTTCCCTTTTAAGTGCATTTGCTAATAAAATAAGTATCCTGTTGTCTGATTAATAATAATTTTGCTTGCAAAAGAGACATGTAAAATGTTCCTACGTGGCTTTAGCCTTTATTCTTGTAATTAAGGCAACAGAACCTCTTTTGTGTTTTATTTTATTTTTTTCCAGTTCTTTTGAAGGCTGTTGAAACAGATGAGGAATGTTCATGAAAGTCTTGAAATTATTTGCAAGCATAAGTTGCAAGCTCTTAGCATTATTCAGAGTAATTCATAGAGATGAAGTAATACTGTGTTTTCATTTTATATCTTTGATGAAAATAGTCAGGGGATGTCATATTATGGGCGAACATACCTCTGTACTTCTGTAGGTACTGTGGAAAAAGGGAAAGCCCCCAGTTTTCTATATTAGAGCACTAATTTGCTTTCACAATTGAGTGGTACTCAGAAATTCAGACTTGCTTTCTTGCTTTGTGTGGAGAGAACAATGCCTGTTCCATAACATTGTGTAGATGGGTTGGTTAGATGCTGTATTGTAGGAAGCTCCCGGGCTTACTGTGACCTCTTAAAGGGGTAAGGACTGATTTTTTTATCACCTTCCAATCATGGAATAAAGTATATAAACTGTCCACCTGGGATTGTATACATATTTCTACAACTTAGCGGCTGAATCTAATAGGATTCTAATGTTTAATTTGTCAGAGCATCCCTTAAATTGCTTCTTTATTGTTATTTTTTTTCCGTCTATGGCATTAATATTGAAGAGTAATACATCCTGCAAGTGGGAATGTGCAGAAATCACTAGAGGGAGAAAAGGATACCAGAGGTAGAGCTTTTGAGCTGAACTGGGCACATCCATGTTACGCTTTGTCTTCCTTGGAGCTTTCATTACATGCTCTTATTACACACTGGGGAAAGGACACAAGTGCTTGGATGTAATTCTGATCTAGAAGAGCTGCTGTGCAGCTAAACGCTGATGGTCATGGCATGTAATGCAGCAAAATGTGCTCTACTGTACAGCGCCAGCGGGGATGAGAAGGGCATAAACTCCTCATTTTATAGCTGCACCTATAAAATATTTGTGAATTGTACAAAGCACAGGTGTAGATGTGAGAACGCTCTATATATCAGCTTTACACTTGTAGAACTGGATGTGGGAAGTACCTCTTGTGGGTAGAAAATACAAATGGCATTTTAGATTTGTTTTCTGAGCTTCATTTTTCCTTTAGTGTTGCAGCTTCTTAGTGATGATTTTTTTTTCACTTTATGAATTAGAATTGAAATTCATTTTGTAATAATTGGCAAAATCACATGCTTTTTTACATTACCCTTCTTTGCATTGCCACTAAGCATTTTAAATTTTAATATAATTACAAGAAGTTAAAAGTAATTAAAATTGTCTAATTTGATTAAGTGATATTGGATAGCTTGGGTTTTTCTTTTTTCTTTTTTCCTTTTGCTTTAAAATGTTATTGGAAGAATTATTCTTTTTGAACTTTATGCATTCACAATGACTGTATTTTTTTTGTCTTTTGATCCTTATTATATGGGGAGGAGGAGAAATGTGAGTTCATCCGGGAAATGCTGGTTCTATTCTACCTTTTCTGACTTAGATCTCCTGAAAGGTGTATTTGGTCCTGTGCACTCGTACAGTTGTTTCCTGCATTGAACTCCATGTTTCCTGAGTTCCTGAAAAGTTTCACTTGAACAGCTTTCTACTGAGGCACCTAATGAGAATTTTTAGGAGGCTCTCCTTGACTCTTTGTTGAATACAAGAAGTGGGAGGCTGTGAGTCTCAACGTGACTAAGGAAGATTTCTGGTTGTGAGAAGCTTCTGAATTGCTGCAGGACTGATACTGGATAGGGGTGTGTGGTTTAATGAGGTCTCTGGGACTGGCTGATGGTTTCAGTGGGAACAGAGTAATTCTTGCTCTTTTGTTTGTTACTCCTTTGCTATTGCCTCATTATTTCCACCTTCAGCATCCCACCTACTGATCCTTTTGCGTAATTTTGGATTACAAAAAAGCAAAGAACCGTAAGAAATATGAAAACATCAGGGGATGTTAGGATTGGCAAGGGACTTGAGGAATTGCTGAACAAGGAAGCCTTCTTTTCCCTCTGGACTAAATTAATCTAATACATTTGATTTTGTTCAACTCTCACTCTGATTTCAGGCTAGGGCCTGGCCAAAAATATGTCCAACCGTCACTATTTTAAATTAAGTCTTACAGGGAAAATAGTCATTTTTCTACTGGAGAGCTTTAGAGCAGTCAGATTAGACTCTTGAGTTTTCTTTCCACAAGGACAGTAACTTAGGTGCTGGCCTAGTTTGTTTTAATGTTGTGGAGGCATACGTAACATTTAAGATCACAGGTGGCTTTAAAACCGGAGCTTAATAGCTGGTATTTGGGTATGAGTTCTGTTCCAAGTGAGGATGGCAAATCTACTGCAGCATTTTAAAATGTTGAGTATTGCGTTTTAGATACCTTCTTCTGCTTTGCATTTGTTACAAGACTTTTACCTGGACCACGTTATAGTTTGTACTCATGAAGAGAGTGAATTTGTGAATGGACGGCATCTGTAGATCATAGGGGAGGAAAAAATAGATTTTCAAAGCAAGCATTATTTAAAAAGATTCTTTGTTAAGAATGGATTTCTCTTTTTGGTGAAAATTTTTAATTTGCTTCAAATGCAAGGACTGCAGTTCTTATTGTTGGTAACTGGGTGGTGAACCAACTGAAAGGCAGATATTTTAGATGCAGAGACAATGTTGGCAAAGCTATGTGGTTCCCATATTTATTTTTTTGTTGTATAATTACATGTTTTTTTTTCCCCTTTCCTCTACAATTCTGTTTGCTCACTAGTTTAAATTGTTCCATCCCAGCTGTTTATAAAGCAGAATTAATGGCAGCTGGATTGCTATTCTTGTGCAGTACAATTTAATGTTAACATTTGGAATTGCAGGCTTTGATCTGATTTGAGATGTACTTCTATACCTTAAAGAGAACATAACCGAAATCCCAAGCACCAAGCTGGACCTCAGGATGTGCTAATGCAAATTACTCTGCAAAGAGGCATTCATATGAAATAGGACCTCTGATATTTTGCTTGAGAAAATGAGAAGCAATTAAATGTTTAGTCTTTTCATGCAGCTTTTTCATACGCATTACAATCTTTCAAAATAATGACTTTTAATAATGGTCATCTCTAGGATCCTTAAGAATATATCAAAGTCTGAAATAATGCTTTTCTATGAAAAGGAAATCATATAAATCCTGGAGAGTAAATATATTTAGAGCAGTGTTTATTTTGTGGAAATCTCATTTCAAATCAAGGGACAGTAACATATCTAAATATTTCTGAGCTAGTATTGAGTTGCTAAGCCACAGGAGAAGGCAGCAATGTGAAAAACAAGAAGAAGACAAGTGGAGAAAAATAATTGGGACAGAATTAATTGAAAATGATGGGAAAAAAAATGGCTATATTTCAAATTTTAAACACAAAAGTTTTTACTTGTTGGAGGACAGACCGTGGTTCTTTGCAGCTGAGAAGATAGAAAGAAAAGAAGAATGGGAACCAATAGATAGCAGTTCTTCACGGGAGGAGAAATAGATTAATACGGAATAAAGTAACAAAAATAAATATGGAATCCTTAAAACTCACCGGAAGGGTTTGATAGACACATGAAGAAGCTTCAAGGGAAAGGCTTCAAAACTCATTCCATCAATAAAATAGCCATTAAGACATCAATACATTTGCAATGATGGTACTGGAGAAAGATATTCTGCAACACCAAGCCAAATTCTAACTATTCTAGGTAGTCACGTTATCATTCCTTCCATACATGTAGCCTATGTACCTGTGAGAAAAATGTTTGCATTCCAGTTTCTGCAGGAAAATTGTTCCAGGACATAGCTATTGTGATGTTAGAAACATTTGTTTATTCTCCAGACTGAACTCTAGCCATGACCATCTTATACCCATTCCTTCTGCTGTTGGTGTCTGTGTTAGTACAAGGCACTCTTTCTTCAGGGTTTACTTTTTTGCTTATCCATAGAAGTCATGTTCTCTTTTTGCCTTCGCTTTGCTTGATGTGAAGTGCGTAGGCTTTCGGTGTTCTGGCAAGTAAAGAATTCATTCTCCTGATAACTTCAGTACCCTTTTTCTGAACCTCTTATAGTTTAAATTAAATTAAATTAAATTAAATAGGTTAAAAAAATAAACACCAATCTTCAGGTTAGGGGCTGCCCTGCTGGAGGTGAGCTCTGTAGAGAAGGACCTGGGTGCCCTGGTGGACGACAGGTTGGCCATGAGCCAGCATTGTACCCTTGTGGCCAAGAAGGCCAGTGGTATTCTCGGGTGTATTAAAAAGGAAGTGGCCAGCAGGTCAAGGGAGGTGATCTTCTCCCTCCGTTCTGACATGCGGAGGAACACTGTGTTCACTTCTGGTCTCTTCAGTTCAAAAATGACAGGAGAGAGTCCCGTGGAGGGCCACAAGTATGATGGGAGGCCTGGAGCATGTCCCTTATGAGAAAAGTCTGTTCAGCCTGAAGAAGAGAAGGCTGAGAGAAGATCTCATCACTGTTTATGAATATCTGAAATGTAGAAGTCAAGAGGATGGAGCCAGGCTCTTTTCAGTAGTGCGCAGCAACTGGACAAGGGGCAATGGAAACAAACTGGAACACAGGAAGTTCCAAACAAACATGAGTAAGAATTGTGAGGGTGGCAGAGCACTGGAACAATCTGCCTAGGGAGGTTCTGGAGTCTCCTTCTCTGGAATTATTCAAGACCCACCTTGATGCTTTCCTTTGCAAACTATTGTAGGGAGCCTGCTTTAGCAGGGGGGATTGACTAAATAATGGCCAGAGGTCCCTTCCAGTGCATAGAATTTAGCGATTCAGTGATAAAGTTTTGTGTAACTGTAGTGTACATTTTCTTATCTCTGTTGTAAATACATTGTATAATACCTCTTCATCTATTATTTACCTTTTTCCTAGCCATATGGCATGGGTGGTTAATATTTGTTTTCTAATCAATCAGTAAGAACATCCATATATATGAAATGAGATGCTCAATATTGAGGGCAGTATCCTATTATTTGTGCCTAATGACCTCTGTGAACCTTTCTTTTTTTCCTTGAATTTGTTGTTTCTTACAGTCAGGTGTACCTTTGGGATTCCTTATATCACCTGACATGTTCACAGAGTGGAAAGCACACCATACGGAGTTGTATTTTCCATATAATTTCATTTCCTATCTAATAATATTTGTCAAGAGAAACACTGATTGATCTCGTTTCCTATTTATTTTCTCCTAGGCATTTAATTTTGTTTTAAAACTCTTTCACCAATTGCACGTTTTCAAATGGAAGTCATCTTAGTCTCTTCCAGTTTTACATAATCTTCCTCCCTTTTCCTACTTCTTTATGGCTATGTATTTGTAAAGCTAATTTCTTGATTTCTTATCCTTTTCTGATGATTCCTCATTTGCCTTTTTTGATGGTTACTGTCCATTGGTCCATAGTTCCTTGATGTTCCTTGCTTTTGTTTATGATAAAGTGGAGCCAGTTGTTATGCATGTGCTTGTAATTTCCTTTATGTTATCCATTAGTATACTGAGGTCTTTCTGCTCCTTTGGAATCTCCTACTGATAGAGTCCCAGCTCATGTGAGAAACTGTTATCTATACTGAAAAGAACGAGCTTGCTATGTTGTCTGCTTTAATTCCATCAACACGTGTATTTTTGATAAGGGAGTAGGATAGTACTGAAATTTGGATGATCATTGTCCTGTGCCTGGTGTCCTTACTACAGGAGACAAGAAGCAGATTTCCTTTACTTGGATGTCCAGTGTGATGAGATGGCTTCTTTTGTGTCTTCATCTTGTATGAAATATTACCTGGTTCTTGATTAAATTATGGGCCTAATTGCCCTTCTCGGTGCTGCTTTAATGGTTAGAGGGTAGTGAAATGTGTCAGTCTCAACTGGTTATTAGAGAGGTGTTTTTAAAAATGATTAAATCCATTGACCAGTGATGCTGAGTAATACCAGTTGAACCTTTTGTCACAGTGCTGCCAAAATAAATAAATAAATCATTGCAGGCATTGTGGTGTTACAGCTTGTGGAAAAGCTGTAAAGCTTTGAATGATGCCTTTTTAAATTAGCCGTCCCTGCTTGATCTGATCTTGTGAAGTTCAGTTCCAGTCCCCTGCTGGCAGCAGTGCAGAGCAGCCTGAAAGGTGTTACTCTTTCTATCCCATATTATATGGAGTTTGATATTCTCTGAGCATGCCTACCTTTGCCCCCAGGATTCTCTGCTTTGATCCAGAGGATTGGACCATGGCAAGCCCTATTCCCATTTTCCTCCCAGATTCTTTTATATTATTCAGGGTACTAGAGAGAGATCTGAGCCCAATATACCCCATTTTTCAGTGCCTTCTCAGGCCCCAGAGACTTTCACTTTATACATTCTGTAAGTCTGCCCTGCCAGTTTTTAGGCAGAGTTGTGTTTGATGCTGGAGGATGGGAAGATGGATGAAGGGGACTCCCACTCAACGTTCTCTGCATCTCTGTGGCATGGGGACATTCAGCTGACAGCACCCACAGTCAGGAAAGCGGGAGCTTAAGGATGACAGAGGACAGCAGAGGAAGGTGAAGCCTCTACAGAGCAGGATTTGAGACTGATATTGATAACAGAACAATATTTTTATCAGATTCTTTGTTCTGTTATTGCCCAAGACATTCAGTTTTATTTGATAGCTTTGCACCAACTGTAAGGAATTACTTTGGCATCTGTGTTTCCCATCACTTTTTGGAAGGGTCTAAATGAGGAACTCTCCTCCTGAAGTCTTAAAACTGCATGTGTTTGTAAAGATGAGCTCCTGCTTCAGCTTGATCCTTCTGCTGCTTAATATCTGAGAGTAAACTTGGCATGTTTTGAACATCCGCAGAAGTTTCAAATTATGTGATCTCTGTGCATCTGGGTTTTGCACTGAAATGCTTATTATGCACTTTACCATACAAAGTCAGAGAGTCAAATCTAAAAGCAGAGAGAGTTTTAAAAAGCTTCAATAGCTGGAAATAGGAGTTGGACAGATCCAAATGAAATGATTTAATAGGGACTATAATTAAGCTTTGTGACACACAGAATGTAGTAAATGCTGTATTAGCTGAGCTCCTTAAATTGAGGCCTTTGTAGTGATGGTGTCCCTTTCTCTTTCACAATAAAATCAATGAGTATCTGCATCCTCCCTTTGTTATGTGCTTTTCAGCGGTATTTAATGAAGCTGTTTGAGCATATGCAGGACCCTTTCCTGGCACTTGTCTTAAGCGGTCAGGACAGTGAATAGCCTACCTGTTCCACCTGAACAGGAGGAGAAAACTGTATCTAAATGATTACTTATCAGTGACTGTATTTTTGTTTTATAGCTTGTAACTTTTTCATGACATGCAATTACGTTATGATTTTTTTTTTACTTAAGCATTTTTGAAAATGATTTCACTCCCGTACATGTGAGTCTTGTGAGATTAACTTTCCTTGTGAAACATGCATTGAATGCATTTGAAAGCATTCTTCGTGAGAAATCGGTTGATGATCAGTCTTGATAGAGTAGCTGTTCTTGTAACATTTTAAGTTAGCTCCTCTTATAGCACACCTCTCCCTCTCTTCCTGCTCTTCCACCTAACATCCAAAATCTCTGTCCTGTAAGATTCATCCCTTTAGTTTCTCCTCCAGGTTACAAACTACAGTGTGTTCTTCTTTCAATGATTAAATTGGCAAGATCTTGCAACTGGCATTAGCCTTCACAGTTTTTCTTTCTTCTTTTTTTCCACTTTCTGGGTTCCTGCTCTGAGCTCTCTATGTGCTGTTGCTCTGTATGGTGAATTCCTAGCACAAACCTCCCATTTCAGCTGGTATACGCAGGAGCTGCTGATGTCCATTCCTGCTGCTTCCCTCCTGCTCCTCCTAGCTTTAAAACTGAGGTATTGCAGGGCAGGATTCTCTTATTTATATACAGATATTTGGATGAGAAGGCAATATATGTAGAGAGACATAAAGGCCATGTAGTACAAAATGTAAATTTCGAGTTGTTTGTATGACGATTTGTTAAAAAGTTAGAATATTTTATAATTGCATTTGGTACAATGAGAGTGAGATAAAGCTCATTCTGTAGCTGGGATTTTCTTTAAGCTAATTGAAACTGTTTTCTGAAAGTGTTTGGTTTCATTGCATTCTGAATCATTGATAAGGTTTCATCGGCTTGCTTCTGTGTGCTCCCACTCAGATCATGGTATCACATTGAAAACCAAGGTTTCACATTGCATCTCTTCAGTGCTTCCAACTCTGACAGCTCCTCTGCTTCACAGTCCAGAGTTGGCAGGGTGCAGCATCAGTTGCACTGGCAGAACTGGCTGTGGACCTGCCTAGAAACAGGTTTACATCCCTTCATGTGTTACAGAGCTTCATTCTTTTCATTCCATGAGCTACAGATGGGTCAGAGCTATAGATACTCTTGATTTTTTGAAGATTCATTTAACCTTTTTTAATATTTGTGTTAAGATTGTAGTAAAGATTTTTAGAATGATAATTTCTTTATGGGTAACGGACTGCAAAATTTCCATTAATCAGTCATTGCACTAGCAATCTCTCTTTGAGTAAATACTGTGCATTTCTTTAGCTGAGTTGGCTGATACATTCTAGTTGCAAAGTCTGTTCTCTTTTCAAGTCATTGATGTTTTTATTTCCAGCTCTTCAGAGTGCCATGAAACACGTTTGCCAAAATGCTGCTGCTGTTCACATAAGCTACGTGATTTTTTATAATGCATATATGTATGGAAGGCAATTAAAAAAAAATTCTCTGCAGAAGGAGTTATACTTTCGTAGTCTGAAGATGTAGGAAGGAATCAGGAAAGCATGAAAAGGGAGATGTCTGAAATGCATCCCCAGGAAATTAAATATTCCGTGAACGGTAGTCTTTATTTTTTTAGCAATGTCTTCCTTAATTTCCTAGATTATTAATTTGATTCTTCAGAGCAAGGGAGAGATTTTTGTCAGTTGAAAACATTTTTCTAATTGCAATTACCATCCAAATGGGTTGAGGAAATCATTAACTCAATGAATTTGTCTATTTTCTAATCATTAAGCACCGTGTTATTCTCAAGCTCTTTTTTTTCCTGCTCTTATCCTTACTGTTCTGTCAGTGCTCACTGAGTTTTGTATAAAAATGCAAAAAAATATAAAGAAGGATTTTGATAGAGCATTAATTTTCTGTCTTTTACTACTGCACGGTATTCAAGTGTTTTTGTCCACTGTCCCTTTTTCTCTTTGTTATTTTTCTGAGCGTAGCTGGGGAAGCTGCATTTCCTTTTAAAATGGGTCATCTGCTGTGAATTAATGTTATCTAGAATCTGCTTCTCAGTGGAATAGAATTAGCCTTGTCTTCAGGCACTTTGTTCCTCTTCCTCCAATTTGTATTGTCACTGTTGCTGATTATTTTTCTGTGTTTTCAGATTGTATACCTTAACATCCCAGCACCGTACGTGGCGATCTCTGCTATTTAAACATTTGCTGGGCGGTTTATGTTTTTTTTTTCGGCTGAAGTAGAAGGAAAAGTGAATATGTATTTTTTATTCAAAATAAGTATAATTGCTATTGATAGTTTTTTTTTTCTTTGCTTCTTTTCACCAGTTTTCTTTCCTGAAAGATAAAGGCCCCCAGGAGATGCATCTTGTATTGGAAAATACTTGGGAGCCCATTAAATAGAATCCATACTGTGTAACAAATGCACTAGTTTCAAAATACCAGTTGTGCTCGTGTTATTGATGGCATTAGTCTCATTAGCCCTAAAATTTACTGAGCTGTTCATAGCCAGATTGTTTTATCAGTAATCTACACATTAAAAAATGAAAAACTCCCAAAGCGGAGTGGTCATACTTGGCTAGTGGTGAGACCTGAGAGCTGTGCACATATATCTGTGCCGCTTCAACAGGAACATCCTCACACAGGAGTGGCCATGTTAGTGTTTTGCTATGCTATGGATACTGCAGAATGGAGTGGGATTCACTGTTTGACACAAATTCTTGCATTAGGTGTTAGCTTTCACTTTAAGCAGGGAGGACTGTGACTGATGTGAGCCAGGCATGGCCACTGCAGTGGAACCTGCCTGGGTGAGCACAGATGGGTACTGAAGAGTTCAGAAAGGCAGGAGCTGTCCTCATGCCAGCAGGTGCTGTCTGTGACAAATTACAGCTAGCAACCTTCCTGTCTTCACATTCAGTTGATTGTGTTAGCAAAAGCCATCTTAGCTCTTCAAATTGCACTTCTGAATGTTCTCTTAGAAACCTTAGGAGCTAATCTCCAGTTGCCAGCTTTCCAGTTTTCCTTGGCAGAAGCTGCCCCATTTCTTCTCAGCCAATAAAATACCTTACAAAATCAGAAATAAGGAGGGAAAGAGATTTCACATAAAAATGGATCACTCCTCAAACTGAATGAAGAAGCAGGAGATGAATCCTGCTGCATATCTCATATTTTTGTGTACTGTGTTATTCTTGACATTTCTATGGGCTTTCAATTTGCCCGTTGTGACTATTGGTGACTCCTGGAGATCTGTTGCTAAAGGATAGTATTTACTCTGTAGGAAGAATTAAACAGACATCTACTGTTGGACTGCAGCGTTTTTTGCACTAAGGAGGTGGTGTAACATTTCTCAGTGTTCTTCACTGCTTCATGGAGTGGTGGTTGGTGTGAGACTGGAAGTGTGAAATTTATGATTGTTCTTTTGGTGACATATAGATATTCAGTCACAGGATTGAAGGGATACCAACGTATTTCTGGACTGAGGGCACAGAAAGTAGCCCAAGGGAAGAAAGAAATAGAAAAATATACCTTAGTAAGTACTGCAAAGCTTCCAATAAGCAGCTCTAAAAGTACTAATAAATAGTTTTTAAGCTAATTGTGATGAAGAAAGATGCTGAAATGAAACAGAAGAAAATCTGCATGGAATAATACTGCATCATTTTTTACAGTGAAAGAGAACATCGGAAGAGAAGAAGGACTTTTTCCTGCACTGAATGTTACTGTGAAAAAAATCCAGAATTTCAGGCACATAATCACAAGTTTTTATAATGTAGTGAGTTTATGTACATCTGCTTAGCACCAGTCATCGACTGTGTGCCGACTGTTAAGTTGAGGCTTAAATTTTCCATTTGGCACAAACTAGATATGTACGAGCTGAGTTGTTGCAATTTGTCTGACTTTTGGTGACTTTTTAAGGAGAAAGAGAATGTCTGGGGGGGAAACAGCGGTTTCCCCCACATTTAACACACGGTTAAGTGGGTTTATTTGTCATTAGAGTGAGGTAATGTCTTTCCTCGGAACAAAAGATTAATGCACTTCCTGCACTTTGCATTGTGTGATTCAAGAAGCTGGATTTTACCAAAATGGTGAAGTAGTGAAACTATTTAAAATAAAATAAAATTGAAAAATATATATATTTATTGTGGGGAAAGATTCCAGCCGAAACTGTGTGAGATGGCTTCTAGGATTTTAATTTCCAAGGGAGAAGACAAATACTTTGTCACTGTAAGAATCTTTAGTTAAGCAATGAGGAGCTATGCCTATCTGGCTTTTAATTAAGCTCTATCTACTAATACTTACATGTAGCCTAGTTACTAATCTTACACGTAGCGTGAGTACGCTGTAGCAACCTGATTCATATTGATGCAGTAACGTAATGCCGAATATTCATATCTGACTTCAGTCTGGAAAAGTGCTTTCATAATTTTAATGATTTTAGTTAACCTGTTAGTGGTTTGCAAATTTGACTCCTTGGAATTCTGTACCTATCAGTGCCATCAAGCTGGACAAAAGTAGGATTGTTTAAAATTCAGATGCTGCCACTGCGATCAATAAAGTACTAAAACGAAAGAAGTAGAACGATCATGTATGTTTTCTGTTTTGTTTAGGGTGCAAAATTTGGACGTCCGATGGGATTAAATCAGGCTCCTCCACAGCGTTCTTCTGTTCGGAGATCATTTGGGAGATCGAAGCGATTCAGTATTACTCGTTCGCTGGATGACCTGGAGGTAATTGACTTCTACTTACAGCTTAGAAATGAGTCCTGGAGGGGAGTATACAGTAATTAATTTTGATGATAAATGAAGAAAAGTAGCAATACCTGTAGTCTAATAAAGTTACTAATGACGATATGACATTTTTGTGAGGGAAATGCAGATTTCACATATGAACTGGAATTTCTGAGTTTTCTTTTAATCGTTTGCATTGATGCTGACAGTAACCATTCTTTCTGTGGGAAATTTTGACTTTATTTTTATCCATCATAGCTGGTCATATTGAGCAAAACAATGGTTTTAATTCATTAATGTTAACAATGAGGAAAAAAACCCCTCGTGTTCATTGCATTCTTTTTGTTTCGTTTAGCTGATAGCCGTTGCATTGAGAAAATTTTGGTGGATTAAATTTGTTGTGAGGGTTGTGTGTGAAGAATGGACTCTTTACATAACTCCCTAAGGAATGAAGCTTTAAGAGTATGGAAAAATTCCTGTTTAGAAAAGGCAAAAATAAGTTTTTCCTCCTTGTGTGTCAGCAGTAGGAAAAAGGAATACCTAATCACCTTGGTGCTTGTGATTGATTTGGTGATTTTGGGTCTTTCTGTGTGTGATACAGTAACACTGTTTCACATCTGGTGTATAAAGTCAGCTGAGGCATGGGCCTCAGTGGCCTAACTTTACTTATTTTGGTGGAAGCAGAGAATGAAAAGCTGCCTGAATGAGAACAGCTGCTCCTGCTCTGCTCTATGTCTCTCTCAAGCTGAGGGAATATGGCTTCGTTATATCTTCTCTTCTAGAGTGCTTCTTCCTGAAAATCCAACCCATGGCTCAGGTTCCCTTACTCCTTTATCATGTTTCTGTGGAAGGCTTGTTGTTGGGCAGAAACACAAGTATGTGCAGAACTATTGGCATAGGAACCACGAAATACAGATTATACTGTTCTTTGGCATGGGAGGGAATATGGCACGCAGATTCCTCTAAATGGGAAGGAGGTGTATAAAAAGCGTTTGAGATGGGAGGAGAAAAGAAAGAGATATTTTGAGCTTCCTGTTGTGGGAAAATGTAGGAAGAAGGGCATTTCGCTAACTCTGAACTAAAGGAGTGGAGAGCTTGGTGCACTGTATTTTTAAGGAACAAAATATATGGAAGGAGCTTCTGATGTGCTTAGGGAATGCAGGTAGGATCTGTCATTCCTTATTCTTCAGTTGTTTTAAAGGAAAAGAATGTACCCTTTTTCCATTGTGGTCTATTTCTATCTTGTCCAGAGCTTTTAAGTGTCTACCTTTTTGTTTGTTTGTTTGTTTTTAACCAATTACAGAAAATACTCATTCATTTCTTTACACTCTTAACTTTTAATATAGTTAATGCAAAGCTTTCTTTAATAAGCAGAGCAAGATCCTGCGGATAAAACTGTTTGGTAACTGTCTGGGTACATATTTCTTTGTTAGAAAATGGTAACTTTTCTAGATTAAAAAGCTTGCTGCTAGTTCTGACAGAATTTCTGGTTGCAGTAAGAGAGAACCTTCTCAGAATATTTAAGAGTTCTAGTAACTCGGGTATGATAGATAGGAAAAATGGGATTCACACCACATTCTTCCGTATTCAGATTTCTTTGAGATTTTTGTGCATGTTTCATATTTTGACAGGGTCTTAAAGACCCAGGATACAATTTCATTTCTCTGGTAGGAGCAGTTTTGCATTGCGTAAATATTCATTAAAATTCGGCGCTTACTGCCTGTTAATTTCAGAAAGATATCACTTGCCTAAAAAGTTCAGTTTTCTCTCTTTGTGTCCCAGTTGGGATTTACTATTGTGTATAAATTAACAGAATAGCACCAATTGGAGGAACTGAGAACTCTCTGTGCTATGCAGAGTCGTAATAACTAAAGCTGTTACTGCAGCTGAGTGTCCTAGGCCAAGGTATGAAGAAACAATCTGCATTAAAAACTACATTTAGATTAGTGCCCTGGGTACATGTAGCTGCTTGGATCTGGACTGCTCTCAGTTCCTTCTTTTTACTTCAAAACTTCATTTTGTCTCTGCATGCCACAGAAGAATTTTGCTTTCATGTGTTCTTGCCACTGGGAGAAATACCAACCTTGAGAATAATTGCAAACATTTCACAAGTCAAAGTAAAATAGATTTTGGATCTTGCTTTAAAGTTGCTGTTGTTGCATTATTCCTGACCATGGTTATGCTAGGTGTAGTAGAAAACAATGTTCTTGGTACATGTTTAGATTGTTTCAGGCCATCTATTTAGAGTCACTGGAAGAGGAAATAACAATAGCCGGAAATTCTCAGAGACTCCACCTTTGGAATGATGTTCATGAACATACTAAATAGATTACTCAGTTGTTGTATTCTTTCCAGCTGTTTCAGCAGAATGGATAAGGTACTGACCCAAACATGACATTTGAAAATGAAATTGCTTTTCTAAGCTTGTGGATTTGATTCCTGCGGAGATCCAGGTTACTTTTCTAAATTGGTTCCATGCTGTTTCTTTTATGGGCATATACTGAACACGGTTCATTTCTTATGTGTCTGAAGAAGGTTGCATTTGTACTTAATTTGAAAGGATGAACTTATCTCCTCTTGGCTTTGGAGCCATGTGTGGAATACCAGCTGTCAGTTTTGCTGTCTTCTGCCATAAGGTGGCGTGGTTTCTTTGCAGTTGTTTTTTTTCCCAAGTATCCAAGCATAAAACAAACCAGTGATTGCAAGAGAATATTTCACTTTTTCTTTCTAATAGTTGCATCCTGATTGGCTGTATGCACACAGACAATATTCATATGAAGTTAGAACTAGCTGTAATGATACACTGCCCTGCTTAAGCATTTCCCCATGCCTGTAGAATGTCTACACACAATAAAAAAATATACAGATATGCAGGATTATCCTGTAGATATTCTTTTTACTATTAAAATCTGTATACAAGATCATTCTAAATCTGTAGAGATCAAAATAGAATGAGTATACAAATTTAATGAATAACGTTATTTGCTCTCTTCAAATACCTGAAAGGTGCTTACAGCAGAGCAGGGTTGGTCTCTTCTCACTGGTGACAGGTGACAGGATGAGGGGAAATGGCCTCAAGTTGCGCC
>PPHD01001954.1:0-21136 GCA_002909625.1 Bambusicola thoracicus
GCTTAGTCTGGGGAAGAGGAGGCTGAGGGGAGACCTTACTACTCTCTTCCAGTACCTGAAAGGTGTTTGTAGTGAGAGCGGGGTAGGTCTCTTCTCACTGGTGACAAGTAGCAAGAGGAGGGGAAATGGCCTCAAGTTGCGCCAGGGGAGGTTTAGGTTGGAAGTTAGGAAACACTTCTTTACAGAAAGGGTGGTTAAGCACTGGAATAGGCTTCCCAGGCAGGTGGTTGAGTCACCATCCCTGGATGTGTTTAAGAGCCTTTTGGACATGGTGCTCAGGGACATGATTTAGTGGAAGGTTGTTAGGGTACTATGGTTAGGCTGCAGTTGGACTCAATGATCTCTGAGGTCCCTTCCAACATGAGTAATTCTATGATTACTGAAGACCAGCACTGACATTTGGGGTATTGCACACGTGATTTGGAGATACAGTGCCAGGATATATCTGGAAATTAGACCAAATGTGGCATGAACTAACAGCAAAGTGAAATAAGAGGCCTTCAAACACAGGCACAAAAGTGCTAAAAACAGAAGGTACCAGGAAAGAGAAACATCTGAAACTGGAGCCAGCAAAGTAAGTGCATGCTGGATAGAAAAGTAATGTCCTTGTAAGAGTGAACCTCACCCTCCACACAGCCTAATTGACTTATTCACCTAACTCAGAATGAGGTGAGCTGGAATTGTCCACTGAAGCCCTGAAATCATATCTTATGTTCTATAAAATTCTCTTGCATCCCATAATTTCTCATGAAGTCTGCTTTCTGAAACTTGGAAAAAAAATTACACTAATGCAAAATTGGAAAAAACAAAGGAAACCATAATGACATATAAGCAGCCTGAGCTTCCTCCTCCTTCCTTAGCGCCAGGCTTTGTTTTTCCATTCACCACTGGATGTCATGAGAGGTCAGAAAGGCAGCAGTGCGTCACCTGAGTTCTCAGGCAGCTAGGGGAGGAAGAAGTAGCTCACTACTCACCTCCATGTTAGGAAATAGCATCTTTCTTCAGGCTCAGTTTCATGAATGAGAAATTAGATGGTGAGAGCCCAAGGAGGTCTAGAATTCATTCTACTGGTGTCAGTAGTAATCTCCAATTGATTTCAGTGGACAAAGGCATTCAGAAAAGTTTTATATTCTTTCCTGCAGTTTCTTATCTGAGAACTGGTTTGGCTCAGCAGAAAATGGGACAGTCCCCACAGGCAGAGTAGGGCTAAGGAAATCAAGAACCTTTGGGGTAAGGGAGTATGGAGGGATAGGAAAGGGAAGGAGGTTAAAAAGAAAAAGAAAAAAAAGATTTCAGGTGAGAAAATAGGGAGAAAGGAGTCCACTATGTTACCTGTGCAGCTGTGATCACATGATGTGTGATTTATGGCATACATACTACATGAAACTAACAGGAGCTGTAGTTATTATTCTCTTTTATTTTGTTACCCCTACACACACTAAATCCAGCTCAGGGAAGGAAGAAAAGAAATGAATGTAGTGTGTTTTGATATAGTTAAATAATGTGCAGCAATGTAAACAAGAAATAACCATAGATGTGGAAAAAACAGCTTCACTCTTGAAAATATTTTGTGCCCATCAAGGCTACCATGCGTTACTCTTGCCCTTCATTTACCATGGGTGCAAGCCATCATTAAATACTTTGAGAGAAGCAGCTGGCTGAAACAAATGACAGAAAACCCTACACACCTGTATGAGTCCATCTGGGACTTTGAAGCTTGCAGACAAGCAGCTTTGCTGGGGACATGGATACAAGACACGGGAAACAAACATCTCACCTATGAACATTTGTGTTTAAGACTGGTATGTGAGAGAAGGTTGAGAGTGAAGCACTTTGAGAAGACTGCAGAATGGCTCATCAGTGTGTTAAGGATCAGCAGTACCAGGTGTTGGCTGCATCTGGAGAGCAGGAAGCATTTCAAATACCAGTAATATATCACTGAAATGGAGAGAAAGAGGTGGCTGGCTCCTCCAAGGCACGTGTTTAATTGTTAGCAGAAGGTTTCATCATGTTGAAAATATTGGACAATGCACGTCCTTGAATATAAGCACTTATGCCAGGTAAAAGCATGCAGCAGGCAGGTAAGTAACAGTTTGATTTCATCAGCCTAACCCTCCCCAAACAATTGAAAATTGAAATCAGATGGGTTCAGCTAGGTCAGATACACAACTACAGGGGATGGAGACACGGATCCCATTAAAAGCATGCCTCCATGCCTCAATTAAAAGCAAGTTCATATGATAGATGTACTGCTCATTCTTTTCAGCATGTTTTCAAGACATTATGGACTGATATTTTGAGTTTCACGTCAGAACAGTGGGAGACTTAGTTTGCCAACAGCAACTGATGATCCACAGAAATTCCCCTTTATGCAGTGCATATTGCATTGTCTAAACAAAGCGAGAAAATAGGCAAATGGGATTTTAGACCCCCATGCTTTTCATTTCTAACCTAGGGTTGTTTTTGCATCAAAAGGAAGAACACACAACGTGCGCTCAACCAGACAGAGCTGAACTGCGCACTGCCAAAATACAGAAGATTGGATGTATAATTTTTATTTTTATGTGTAGTAAAATCATTCTGTCATGTATAATGGAAGCACTGGCGTAGTCTGAGCTTCTGAAAACCTAAAGCAAAGCTTTACTTTATTCCTTCAAATCTCACTGGCTTCAAATTGATGCATTCTCTTCTGCCAGCAGCACAGTGCTTAGCAAAGAAATTCCAGGGCCCAAATAGGACTTTTATGCCTTCACTATTATTGAAAATAGATAGTTATTAATAATTCTTGTTATTTTGAGGAGTATGTAAGATATAAGAGCTTTAACACATCCACTCCCCAGAAGGGATCTGGGAAGCAAGGAACCAGTGATCAGAAGACACCACATTTTCTTCAGACTGAAAATTTCAAAAGGTCTCAGAGATCAGAAGGTAAAAGTGCTGGGGCAGCAGGTACAAAATACCTCAGTGCAGAAGAAACTGGTTTGGATATTCCCCATCCCTACAGAATGATTTAGGCAATCTTTATCAGTATGCTCGAGGTGAAAGCCATGAGGAAGGAGTTAAGACATTTTGCTTAGTGGGGGTGCAGCACACAGGTTGCATGAAGAATACTGTACAGCCCCTCCCTGAAAGGGAATAGTCAAGACCAAAAGACATAAAAGTGGTGGATAAAAACTTCTCATGTAGGTTTTTGTTTTTCCACCTGACAGTCTAACCAAGAATGTTTAAGGTTCATAATAATGCCATAGGTCAATTCACCTCAAATTTGTGTATCTGTTTTCATCACAAGATAACCAGAAATGCAAGCTTTGTTTTACAGAAATTGAATTATTGCAATAAAAAAAAAAAAAGAAAAAGAAAAGGAGGAAAAAAGAGACCAGACAACATACCCAGATCGACTTTGAAGTCCATGGTGGAGGTAGGAAAGTGCCAGACTCCTGCCTCTCCTAGATGCCATAACTGCAAGATCACTATTGTTTTCCTGAAAATGAAAATCATGTTTTCATGGTCATGTGTCATGTCAGAACACTGGTTCTGACAGCACCTACCACAGCTGGGTGAGGAGCTTGTCATGACACATGGCCTTCAAGAGACACAAGCCCTCCAAACAGGTGGTAATGACCTATATGATTGTGACCAGGCTGTAAGACCTCCCAGACCCATTTCTAACAGGCACAGTGCAGCAACAGCACATATGCTGTAATTTCAGCCATGAAAAATTTTTAAGACTCAGTTCCAAAGGGGGTAAGTTCCACCAGCACAGCCACTGCAAAACTATCCAGAAAAGGGAGTGCACAGCATGCATACACATGAATCAGCACACTGCTATGCTGTCCTCATACACAGCAGACATCCTGCACCACACTTCTCTGCTGTGTGCTTCTTGGATGTTCTTAAAAATAGTAATATAGAGAGAGATTCATTTTTGCTTTCTGATAAGCTTGTTTTAGCTGCTGGCTTACTAGTCAAAATGTATTTATCACTAACAATTCAAGTAAGTTTGTTTTACAAGTTCTTTATGATTGCTCTGCTCTCTGATAGAAGTAACTCACTAAACACTTTGTGGAATGCAAATTTGGAGTTAATTACTCAGACTTGCTCAAGAGCAAGGTTTGTTTAAAAAAAAAAAAACAAACCAAAAAAACAGACCAAGATGGTCCCCCTGGCAGTGTTGTAGGTGCCCTTGACAATCAGAAATGCAACCAATCGCAAGAACAAAGCCACAGGCAACCAGCATGTATGGTAGCTAACCAGTTAGATCTGGAGGATGGAAAGGAAGCAAGAAATGGTCATGCATATTAAAACAAGCTTTTAAAGAAAACAATTCTGATAATGTTTTTCTTAATTTCTATGAGGACACAAGTTCTGCTCCTTTGCCTCAACGCATGCTGTTCAGTATACTACACAATGATGTTCTCTTCATATTGAACTAGAACTCTTACCTTGATTTGACTTTTTTTTTTTAAATTTTGATTATCTTTATCATCCCCAGTTAAAAAGTAAAAAAAAACCCAACCCACAAAAAAACCCTCACAAAACTTCATTTTTAAAAAGACTAAAAGCCATATTAACTTTGTTTAGCTCCCAGTAGTAATATAAATGGTAACAGCAATCTTTATTAGCTGTTTTTATGTACCTTCCTTACCCCCCTTTTTTTTTTTTCTCATGACAGTGATTATCAAGAGCTAGTATCTTATTGACTTTTATTACTCTTTTAAAAATGAAGTTCAAGGTCATTGTAGATCTAACAATGAAATTTAGTTGTTATGGTTATGAATTCCAATGTAGTTCAATGAATCAGATTTTTTAAAGAAAGAAATCCAAATAGTGTTCCTGCCAGTGCTGGACTTGAACAATTTTAACTAAATAGGTTGGAAAGAAAGTTGGGGCTGTAAGTTAGTGTACCAGTAAAATATATGCTTCGTCTTGCTTAGCTTGCATCCTTTTTCTACAGAAAACTAAAATGACACATTCAGGTAACAACTCTTGCTTATCTTCAGCAAGAAATATAACTGAGGAAGCTATAAGCAAAAGTTCACTATTTATTAGCAGCTCTGTTATTAAACAGAAAAGTTATGGCTCAGGGTTCACCTGAACTCTGCTTGCACAGCAGAACAGGAGCCAAGATTAACTCCTGCTGGTGTTGGGCAGCTGGAAGCACCCTATAGAGCTGTTCTCATGGCACAAATTACATCTTAAGGAGACAGAGCAGGGGCTGAGTGCCTTCTCCTCTCCTCTGATGGCAGCCCAGCAGGCAGCTGCCTAGTTGCGCATGCAGACAGGACACACTGCGATGCCTGGCCATGTGTCGGGTGATAAGTGCTCCTTGCACTGAGAACGCAATGGACTTTTGACTCTCAGAGCTGTGCAGGCAGTAGGCACACCCAGCACACACTGTGCCAGGGAGAGTTGAGCCCTAAGTGACAAGGGAAAAGACAGTGCAGCAGTGACTTAACAACTGTTGGCACAAGCAAGAAGTGATAGAACAGCTAAGAATGTGGGGAAAACAGCTATAAATCCCACTCTTGATATTTTCTTCCCCTTTTAATAGGCCTAAGTCAGCAAGGGACACTTCAGGACAAAGAGTGCTGTCGACTTTATTTCTAGATGCAAAGTTACTGTCAAGGGTTTCCATGAAGGTCCAGAGGTTTCCCCAGCATAGAATCATATTTGAGATGGAAGGTACATTAAAGGTCATCTAGTCCAACTCCCCTGCAGTGAAAAGAGACATCCACAACTTGATCAGGTGCTCAGAACCTGGTTCAGCCTGGCCTTGAATACCTCCAAGAGCAGGGCTTCCACCACATCTCTGGGCAACCTGTTCCAGTGCTTCATCACCTTTATTATAGAAAGCTTTTTTTCTCATATCCTGTCTAAATCCACCTTGTTTTAGTTTGAAACCATTTCTCCTTGTCCTATTACAACAGATCCTGCTGAAAAGTCTGTCCCCCATTAGATATTGAAAGGCTACTCTCAGGTCATCTTGGAGCCTTCTCCTCTCTAGGCTGAAAAGCACCAGCTCTCTCAGCCAGTCCTTGCAGAGACATGGTCCACCCCTTCAATCATTTTTGTGGCCCTTTTCTGGGCACGTTCCAACAGGTCCATGTCACTCCCATACAGAGAACTTCACATCTGGACATAGTACGTCAGATGAGGGCTCACTAGTGCGTTGTAGAGGGGCGGGATCACCTCCCTTGACCTGCTGTCCATGCATAGGAAGGACAGGACACGCACAGCAACATGCAACACAATGCTTGGCAAAGACGGCAGCAACCTAAGGACTTACAAATCACGTAACGATCTACATTCGAACATGAAGTCACCTACCATAGTACTCAGCTTATCAGTTCTTTCAGCTGAGTCCACCCTTTGCTGCAGTTGCTATGAGTGAGATGGGACTTCAAAGGCTTTCCGTTAATGAAGCCTGAAGAAAACCAACCTCTGTTCCTATGTATTAGTTATTCAAGCACAAGGAGGCAGTGGTGGTAGATTACACCTGTTGATTAACTAGTTTCAATAAGAACAATAACAGAACATGTAAAATGACAACATAACCAGAATCCAGTGGCACAGAGAGCTCAGAGCTTGTATGGAACAACTAATTACTCTCTCATAACTTTCATTTCATCAAGAGACAAGAGCGTGTTGTTTCTTGTACAACCTCCAACAAGGAATGATTCACTGATTTGCTAGAAGTTGGTTTCCAAGAAGAAACAGTTGTTACTTCATTTTACTTTAATAACTGAGCTAAGACTCAACCCTGAACAGAAAATCTACACCATAGTGAAAGCCAGAGCAAGCTTTTCTACAGCAGTTTCCCTTGAGAAAAGTCGTAGTCATAGAATCATTGAATACTCCAAGTTGGAAGGGACCCATAACAACCACTGAGTCCCAAAACCAGGACCACTGAGTCCCAAAGCTGTGAAAGCACAAGCAAGGCACCAGCATGACAACTCTGTCTACACAAAATCAGAACATTTCCACAGGCTACAAATTAGGTTATATGCCTCTTTAGTTACTGCAAACAGCTCTGAATAAGACTGGTGTACAGGCAGAAGTACTGCCACAGCTAGTTGTAAAACTTGGAAAAGAGACCTGCTCTGTTGGTTCTTCCAGACTTCACATTGCATGGCCACAGAGAAGGAATCAGAGAATGGCCTTTAGGGGGCTTTTTAAAATTTAAATTTAATTTTTATTTAATCTTGATAAAAGGAGAAGAAAATGAGAAAAGCATGTTTTGACTGGTAAATCACATTCTGATCACTGTTATTCCCATGGCCAAACCAAAAACTGTTGCTCCAAATATAAACCACTCAGCTTTCTTGATTAGCACTGATTACAGGACTGATACAACTTGAGTTTGCAACAGAGAAACTCAGATGAAAGTGACAAAGATACAAACCCCAGATGTACAGTTAGAAATAATCTCAGTTTACTATATTTAACATTTGTTTTAGACCTAACAAGTATGCACACTGCAGGAAAATTCCACTGTTTTGGAAGTATTACACTGAAGAGGATTCTGAATCCAGATTTCTGTACTGTTCATTTGAAGGGACTACACATACATTTAGCATTCATATAATGAAAAGCTGAAAAGTTCCAGGGGAACATCAATTATCTATGTTCAGCAGCGTAGATCATTTAGTATTTTTTTCTATACTGTTCCAAATAACACCGCATTTAATGTGATAACAGAACTCCTTACAGCTAACCCTGACCAAATACAGAGATTTTACCTTTAGAGCCCTAACTGTAAAACTAGAAACAAGCTCTCATGCTGAGATCCTAGTTTTCATTTAAAAAGTCACTTGCTAAACAGATGAGACTTTAGATCAGAGTTTCATGTGCCTACAACCTACACCTTTCAGACTGCTGAACAGAAAGTCAAAGGGTTTGATATTAAAGCTAAAATCAAGGTATGTGTGTGTGTCAGAGTGGAGAACATGGGACCAAAAACATCAGACTTTTAAAGGATTTAGAAAGGAAAAAAGTTACCTTGCCCAGAACGCATCATAAGACACCACATGTGCAGTTATGGGATGCAGAACTTCTGCAAAACAAGTATCTCTGCCAAGGCTCAGATTCACCTTGTGCTTCACAAAGCATTACTCCTGAGAACAGTAAAGCAGTACTACCACCATCTTAGAATCATATAATTGTTTGGGCTTGATGGGACATTAAAGATCATCTAGTTCCAACTTCCTTGCCATGGAGGTTTGCCACTTGTTAAATCAAGCTGCCCTGTCCAACCTGACTTCGAATGCCTCCAGAGATGGGGCATACAAAGATTGATCTGTGGATAACCTGTGCCAGGGCCTTACCACTCTCTGAGTAAAGAGCTTCCTCCTAACTTTTAACCTAAATCTCCCCTCTTTTAGGTGCTCCAGCTCTCCAAGCATCACTGTGGCCCTCCTCTGGACCTGCCCCAACAGCTCCACATCCTTCTTGTATTCATGTCATCAGGCTTGGATCCAGTACTCCAGATGAGGCCCCACAAGGACAGAGCAGAGGGGGACAATCCCTTCCCTCTCCCTGCTGGCCAACCCTCTTCTATTGCAGCCCATTGGCTGGTTCATGTCCAGCTTTTCATCTACTGAGACCCTGCCCATGTCCTTCTCTACAGGGCTGCTCAATGAGTTCTTCTCCCAGTCTGTACTCATATCTAACATTTCGCACTTGGCCTTGCTGAACCTCATTAGGTTCTCATGAGTCCACTTTTCAAGCCTGTTCATGTCGCTCCAGATGGCATCCCTTCCTTCTTAATGAAGCGTCTGCACCACTCAGTGTCATCAACAAACTTGCTGAAGGTATGTTTGATCCCATGGTCTACATTGTTGAACATAGATCACTGATATTTCCCTAGAACTTTTCAGTTTTTCATTATAGAAAAAAAAAAAAAAAAAAGAATGTAAGAGCTGGAACACTTCTAGAAAAGTATCCCAGCTGTGCCTAATTGTTAGGAAACACACATTTCACTTTTCTCTTGGAGAAAACACACTCTCCCAGCTCTTGTGCCGAAGGTGGAGGTGTGGAGAAGCAGAAGAATAAGCAATTTTTATTTGTCCCATGTGATCCAAAGGTGGATTTTTGTAATAAGATGGTAAGTCGTGACTTATACTTACACAAACCTGTAAACCCCAAAAGTCCCCCAGTCCTTTAAGCAATTTGATTAGCGCCACAGAATATGACAGCAAAAAGGTCGAGAGCAAGTACTCTCAAATTTACTTTCTCATCTGCTGACAGTTTGATTTTATTTTTGGTGATGTTTAAAAAAGTGCTAAAAGATATAATTTGTCCCCAAATGGCAATACTTGTAAATGAAAAATGAAAAAGAGAGAAAAAAAAAGCAGCAGAAAGTAAATATGGACAAATATTTCATAGCACAAGTTGTAAAGTACCTTCTTATCCTCAAGATACAGGTCAACAAAGAGATTTAAAACAATACCTTTGGTGATAGCTTTGGGACTCAAGAAACAGCACAACAGGTATACTGTTCATTTAGGGACACCTTTATGCACAGCAGCATTGAATGAGCAGTTGGTCAAATGTTTGAAGCAACTATTGCATTTCTGCATGAGTCGCTTGCTTACTGTCAGGTGAATTGATGAACCTTGTATATCAAAGTCTGAAACGTTGACTTGTTTAGGTTTGTTTTCAATATGTTAAGTTTAAAACATCCTTTCTTGTTACCAGATAACCTTGCAAAATATTAACACTGTGTGAGAACCCTTCTTTGTCTTCTGTCTCAAAGCTTGCTTCCTGAGGTATTTCTTGTGATAAGACTCTAACTGATTTATGGAGGTAACAAATGATGGGTGCTACAGTGTGACAATCAACATCACTTCGACATTTGAAAGCACCTTCTTTCAGAGCTGCTTGCCTCTGGAAGAGAGCGCTCAGGAGTAGTTACTGGCAGAAGATCTGGCCTAATAGCCCCAGCTTGGTGTGGGAAAAAAATTGGGGAACAATACCATCGTGCCCTGTGAAAAACAGGATGCAGGTGGGCATCCCTGCTTCCTCTTATCTGCTGGCAAGGCCCAGAAGATGATAACAAAGGAATTTCTGCTGAGATCCCAGAGCCAGTAGCTGCCTCTCCAAGGAGAGCTAACTCTACCACTTTGTATTCGAGCTGTCAGTCAAAAGAGAGCTGACTCAACCACTTTGGACTTATTAATAAGTTTGTATTGCCATCATCGTTGTCGTCATTGTCACTATCATCAACAGAACACCTGACAACCCACCACTACTGAAGATCAATGACTGAACTACAAGCCACGTTGGACCATGGTGGTGACTGTCTCCCTCTTCCTTCCTACAAGGACTCCTTGCTTCTATTTCTTATCTTTTCTATTGCCCTTCTCCCCTTCCCCATCTCCCTGAACAATTAGGATTTGTAATAAACTGGTCAAGACCAACATTTGAACCGTTGTTTCTTAATCTCACACCGGGTATACATATATCAAAGAACCTCCTCTCTCTCCTATAAATTGGAGCGAGACGCACTGCAATCCACAATATAATAAATCATCAACAGCAAAACAGTGTCCTTACCAGGGTGTTTGGCAAACAGGTATACAGGTATTGGACCAGAGAGATTACCGTGTTACAAAGGAATAATGAAATAAAGATCTTACCCGTGTCCTAAGCTTACAAAAAGGCTCCAAGAGAAGCGATCTCCAGATAGAGATCCTTCCTCCTGGGGAGTCAGTCCTTAAATGGGGTCTAGGAGGGTCTAGGCCAGGCTCCACCCCTTCCAGTCACTCAGGTGAAATTGTGTTCACCTGTGCCCCTACACCTGACTCAGCACTTCCCTCAGGTGGTCTATCAGAGGTTCAGGCCGTGATTCAACAGTTCCCATACACCAGGGCAAAACCTAATCATTTAGAACAAAATGCAATCTTTAAACATTAAATTTTTTCTTTCTAATTTGATGAGAATTCGATTAATTCATTTCTGCTTAGGAAAATGCAACCCAGAATGAAAATGTTCCCTACAAAAATACCATCTTTCCAACCCTGGATTTCTCTGAAAATTGCAAGCAGCCTCACTGTAGGAAGGAAAACAGCAGGACAGCGAATCTCCTGACATCTGTGATGCTTAGAATCATAGAATCATTTGATTTGGATGGTACTCTTAAATGTCATCTCATCCAACTCCCCTGCAATGAACAGGGACATCCATCAGGTGCTCAGAGGCTGGTCCAGCCTGGCCTTGAAAGTCTTCAGGAACAATGCATCCACCACATCTCTGAGCAACTTGTTCCAGTGCCTCACCACCCTTTATTGTAAAAAAACCTTTTCCTTATATCCTATCTAAATCTACCCTGTTTTAGTTTGAAATTGTTTCCCCTTGTTCTACCACCACAGACCCTGCTAAAGAGTTTGCTCCCTTCTTTCCTGTAGCTCCCTTTTAGATACTGACAGGCTCAGATCACCCTGCAGCCTTCTCTTCACCAGGCTGTGCAGCCTATCCTCATAAGCAGGTGTTCCGTTCTATAGATCATTTTTGTGGCCCTCCTCTAGATGCACTCCAACAAGTCCATGTCTCTCCTATTCCAAGGATGCCACATCTGGATACAGTACTCCAGGTGAGGTCTCACAGAGCAGAGGGACCTCTCTCATCCTGCTGGCCATGCTGCTTTTGATGCAGCCCAGTATATAGTTGGCTTTCTGGGCACATTTATGGCTCATGTTCTTGCTGCCATCCACCAGTATCCCCAAGTGCTTTTCAGCAAGGCTGTTCTCAGTCCTTTCGTCCACCAGCTTGTATTGATAGTGGGGGTTGCCTCAACCTAGGTGCAAGACCTTACACTTGCATTGATTGAACCTCATGTGGTTCACCTGCTCAAGCCTATTATTACAATCAGAAATACTGACACAATGGAAGGGTGATACAGGAGCGTAACAGCAAAGGGACTAGCACGGACAGGATGGTATTTCAAAGGGAAAGTAAATGTCCTCACCCATCTCTAAACAACTAGGCTCCCAGGAAAGACATCACAAGGAAAGGATCTCCAACCAGAGATCCTTCCACAGTAGCAGTCAGCCCTTCAATGAGGTCTAAGAGAGATGCAGCCAGGCTCCACCACTTCCAGTGAATTGAAGGTGAATTGCCTTCACGTGTGCTCCCAGGGCTGACCTGGTCCTTTCCCCAGGTGATCAATCAGTGGTTCAGGTCGGGACTCAGCAGTTACCTTACACCTGTCTAGGTTTCTCTGAATGGCATCCCATCCCATAGTTGTGTTAATCATACCACATAGCCTGGTGTCTTCCTCAAACACATTGTTTCAGGTCAGTGTAATTGATGGAAAAGTGACCACAGTATTTTCTCTTCCTCTGCCAATAATATTTAAATTCAGCTAGAATTAGTTCAAAGAAATTATACATAGACTATCTTTCTGGACTTGTGCTTCTGATGAAATAATAATTTGTTCCCAAACGCAGAATGGCTTATCAGCAGAGCAACCCTATGAGAAATTTCAGTGCACAATTCTTACAGAAAGCATCAGACTCTGAAAATATTTTCCTTCTGGGAACACCGTACTTATTTATATTCCTATAACAAGTGACTGCTGTGAGAAAAAGCCTTCACTATGTTATGAACATAGTTAATAAAGGCCGGATGTTTGTAATTCTAGCTTCATTTAGGCCACTAAAATTTAATTTGCTCTTTCTCTGGGAACACAAACACCACAAAAGCTAAAACTCCCACACATACCTCCTTCTGTTTACCCATTACAAATAGGAAAAGGCCCTGAGTTACCAGCTGGAGAGCGAGATCTCAGCTGCCCCAAGACCAGGAGTGCCCAGTTCTCAGTGTTGGCCTTCCTCCCATTATCAAGTTCTTTATTGGCAGACAATTCCTAAGAAGATATAGCTCCAAATATGATTCAAGTCAGTAGTAATTTTGATACTGATTTCAGATATACATCGGTATCACTTTCTCCCTTTGAAATTAAATGCAGGCTTTTCAATGAGATTCACAGGGATGTGTTTCTGGAGAAAGTAGATGCACAAACGCCATGAAGTAGTCCCATTTCAGGAGTCTGACTGCCAGCTTCAGACTTAATTTTCAGTCTCAAGGAATGCAGACAGAGTGGGCCTTGTAACACTTCACTTCTGTTTTTACAAGGAACATATTTCCAGCAGGGCCTCTTCCACCTCAAGAAGTCAGTTTGTAGAGAAGCCAGTTTGGGATTAGCAGGGACTTGGTACAAACTGAGCTCCTGATGATTGGAGGATGCCTTTCAGAAGTTGGTGTTAACATTAATCTGCTCTCCAATAATTTACGTAACAGATAAATAGCAGTATGCTAACAGTTCAATTTGCAAATTAAAAAATTTCCTCTATAACCCTCAGATGGCTCTAGATTTGTACTTGTAGTAAAAAGAATATCACCTTACATTTTGCAGCTGTTCACTTCTGCTTATGAAATCAACAACAAAACCAACAAATATTCCTAAGGCTGAAAGCCCCATGTTTTCTTTTTGTGCTTTATCTGGCTTGTACACATGATGAATATAATGCATTATGCCTTTTCCAAAAGTAAATTTTTAATCATCAACTTCAGCCTTAGTGACCTCCACTGGAGCATTCAAGGTACAATCCACTCTTGGTTTACACATTGACAGAACACTCCCAAACTAGATCAGTCAGCCATGGAAGTGTCTTGTGTGAAACTTGGACAACAACTGATTATACTGAAGGTCACCTTGAGCACTCATTCTAACTAACTTCTAGCTGAGTCAGGCTCAGTCTCCCTTTGGACAATCATCATTCTATTGCAAGGAGATTTAGCTGAGTCTCACATCATTTCCTTGGATCCAGGCTCAGTCCAGTCACTGTTTCCCCTTAGAGGTATTTCAGGCATGGCTGCACACAGATTTCCCATTCCACAGCTTTCTGTAGACATACTTATCTGTAGTCAGCTTCACTTTCCAAAACATAGGGAATCAGTGAAATCCTCCCAACCTCAAATGCTGCATAGCTCCTTAGGCACCTGGCAGCAGACAGTATCTTTAGTACGAGGGGGATCTACTGTGTAGTGACACAGCAACCAACCCATGTACGTAGCATGTGTAGATCTGTTAGCAGATCCCTCCTCAGTTCCTGCATCTTGAGATGTAGGAAAGCCAAGGAATGGCAGTGGGTATAGCACTGAAGGAAAGACAGGCAGCAGGGATACACAGCACCATCTCCAGGCCAGAAGAAGGAGGAATTTTTCACAGCACTTGGAATTTGCTTCCTTTGGCAGCCTTGGTGGTCTTAAGGACACCTTGTGCACCTTGCAGAGAAACAGCTGTCTGGTCTGTTCTTCCATGGTTGTGCTGTGGGGGGAAAGGGAGAAGCAGCTAGGCATACAGACTGTATAATCAAAGCACCCACGTTACAGCAAGAGATGTTATTAACATGAGTAATACAGAGAGATCTACACAAAGGCAAGGGAAAATGCAGACATAGGCTCCCTCAAAATAAATCAAGCTTGTTTGTTTTGCAGCTATCATAGATTATCCTGCAGCTTTTCCTGGACATTGTTGTAATATTTCTGTCTCAAATGCAGACTCAACAGAAATATGTTTTACTGTGTTTACTGGAGATAACAACCCAGTGCACTAGCAGGTTTTTTGGTTTATTGAAGCTTATGCGAGGCTACTTTCTACAGCTAACTAGCAAGATGGATGGAAACGTACATTTCTATGTTTTTAGCCAGCCTTCCATGAGCTACTTTCAAAGTCTCCCAAGCATTGCAAAGATCTAGAATAATAAATAAAATTGGACCTATTTCAATGCCAGTAGACCTGTGCTACCTACCACCACTTGTTTTGTATAAAATAAATAAAAAGCAGAAACAGTTTTGTGCAGTTACTATTGGAATAGTTTATCTCCATTTCCCCTCTCAAGGCTGCACAGAGTGTTCCCTCAGCTTCACACTTAACCTACTCCTTGTGCTAATGTTGTGTTGACGATTTTAATCAACTCAAATATATTCATTTTAATGACTCATATCCTCATGTCAACCTGGCCACAAAAATAATTACAACCATAAAACTACTGGGAAACAGACAGCACAAGTTCAAAGGTAGGCATTTCTGCTTTTCCTGGATTAGGGTTGTGGTGGCCAGTTTCCAGGGAGCAATGGCTGCATATTGCTCAGACAAAGCTGAGCAGACACATTTCTGCCATACAAATTTGAAAGCCTGCTATCAGGTGGGCTACCTGCCTGGCGAAATGGGCAAGGCAGGCAGAGACCTTGGGGTCCTTTCTCCCACGGTCAGGAGGAGAGCTGAAAGAACAGCCCCTCCATGTGTGTTGTTTTCACTTCTGAATCAGGACTGCGCTCTTGAAAGTGTCAGACCCACTCCCAGAAATTTCGATGACTCACATCCTCTTTTGAATATTTTCAGCAGAACAAAAAGCAGCACAAGTTTTGGTCACTTTACCCCAAAATATGACTACTGTGCAGCTACAACATGCATGCAGTCATGGACTCACCTCACACCCAACTAGGACACTGCTCTGTGCAGTGCATTCTACAAAGATCTGGGCTTACAAAGATCACTAGATTGGGCCTCTCCAATAAAACACAGTATGTTCTGTGTCCTTGCAGAGATATGGGTTGTTTACCTAAGCCTGCTAAAACAGGATTTTCCTGCTGCATATTGAGCAAATATACCACTGTCTTAATGAAGAAAGGAGAACCTGTGCAGCGCACAGTCAGCGCACATTAGAGGTTGTTCTAATCCCTTGCAAAGTTATGCACAAATAAACATGAAACAAGAATACAGGCTCATTAAAATAAGGCAACTATTTATGCAAAGGCAACATCCTTCTTGGTCAAGAGGCAAACAGTTTCTTCCCTTGTGTTAGAAAGGGACATTCCCACAGAATGTTCTCAAGGTGAGCCATCACTCAGCGTATGCCTATGGAACCATGGGTGTGCAAGGTGCTGAAAAAATTCCTCTCCATGTGTAGCCATCAATGGGAGATTTTTATCAGATCTGAAGTGGGAAATTGCAAGTGGGACCATATCAGGTTTAGGGTGAGTCTAGAATTCATGTATTAATGCAGTAACTTGGATGAGAATAGAGAAAGTTTGATTAAAACACTTGCAAAGCAATTGCAGATGCTTTGGAAGATGAGATAAGAACTCAAAGTCGGCATGACAAGTTCCATAAAGAGATGACCTTATCTACCCTCTCACCCACAGAATGAGACCTGCCAATTCCACTCCTTCAAATTTTTTCGTCCAATTTATTCTTAAATTCTTCTACTAGAGAAAGATTCCATGCGTTCTATATTTATTTTTACCACACTGACTGTTAGAAGAGCTTTCCAAAAACCAACCCAACTCTCCCCTAATTTAATCAGAGGGTTTATTTGCTTTTGTATTGTCTACTGTACGGAGTACAAAAGGAAGACATGGTGTTTTACTTTCTTTCATCAGCTGCCTTTCAAGAGCTTACAGATTTTTGCTTCCTTCTGGCAGTTATGCCCCCACATTCCCAGAGGAAATGGGTTTGTTTCAATCTTTCCCCAAGAATGACACTCTTTGTATCTCCAATCACACTGCTCTCCTCCTGGTGCTGTCTGACCAATCCATGCCTCTCTTGAAACATAGCTTCTGCTGCTGGACTCAGTTCCCTAACGCTGAGCAGAGTAGACACCTTAATACACCTATTGAAATAACACTCATCTCTCAGTCTCATACAGTATTTACCTTCTCCATAAGAGTTGAACACTGCTGAAGGGTGATCTGATCACTGCTAAATTTATGATCTGATTTGTGATTCCCTCTGCTGACCTCCCTTTCTTTGCTGCAGAACAGCCTCCTCAGTATGTACAGTCAAACTAGAAGTTAAGGGCTAGTGAGAAGCCTACATTTTCACAAGTGGTTATAAACTTGGCTTGTGATATAGTTGTGACAGTTCAGTAGAAGGGCAAATACTGATACTTTTTGGGTACAAGGAAGTAGGAAGGGCTCGCTGTTTCACCCAAGGGGACTCATCATTGCAACATGGGGTTAGTTTGCCAAAGGGAAGAGTGCTCCCAGTGCACTAATAACATCTTCTGTGTGAATGACATTTCCTTCAAGATTCTGCATAAATCAGACTAATCCTGACCTGTTTTGAATCAAAGTCACTCTGCTTACCAAGGAAGTTGCTTCAATCAGTGTGCTGCCTCGCTGCAGCCTGCAACCTCTCTCCTTTGATCTTTCAGGAAGACCTTTGTACAGCTGGCCTCTGCTTTGATCCCTCCTTCCATCTCTACCATATTTCTTACCAGCCACAGACAATAAGACCAGAACATTGAAGATTACTGAATCTTTATGAAATATGAAACATATTCTGCTATATGTTTACAAGCCCCAGAAAGCTAAAGTCCCATTTTCAGTGATATCAATAAGCCAATGCTTTAAAAGCCTACAGGTATTCTTGGCAAATACTGCAATCCCATTACAGATGGGATTTCTCTTTAATCATAAATAAACAAGCACATAGAATACCCCAAGTCAGGCTTTCACTTTTTTTTCCCCCTGCTTAAAATCTATTTTGTTGTTACAGATGCTTTTGAAATGTGACCATACGCACAGAACTCTGATCTTATCTACAGACCATTAGCATTTCCACATTACCTTGCTGTGCTGGTACAGCCTTTTACAGGTAAAAGTGCAATTTGGGTTCTGTCACCTTGAGGAGACTAATAATTTGTTATCAAGAGGATAAAGTTAATGCTGATAGAACAGGACATGGAAGGCTGGAGTAAGGACAGCTTTCTGGTAAGCCACTGCTGAGCTCCACTGACCTGATATCTCTAAGTCTCTTAGCAGACAGAAAGACATCCATATCCCCCAAGAAACTGTGGATGACACATCCCTGGAGATGCTGCAGATCAGTCTGGATGTGGCTTTGAGCAACCTGCTCTGATGGGAGGTGTTCCCATCCATGGCAGGGGTTTGGAACGGGGTGGATCTACAGTCTCTTTCAGCCCAAAACATCCTGTGATTCTATGACTTTGAGTTTTATCTAGTTGCCAAAGCAGAGGAAAAAAAAGGAGTATAAATAAGAAAAAGCTTCCGAAGGTTCTTCAGCTGAAAGCTTTCCAATAGAAAGGAGGCTTCTAGGCTTTTCAAAATACGCTAAGCTTTGTGTTGAGCAAAAACTGAAAGATATTCTGACTTGTATATAATTTTTATTTTATTTTATTTTATTTTATTTTGCCGGTAGGAACCTTTCATTCATACTTCAGCAAAAGAAAACTGATTTTTCAGGGACCAGTAAACACAAGCCACACTGTCCAGGAAAAGACTACATATAATAGAAGTTGTTTTAATTTGTACATCTTACTCAATCAGACACGAGAAAAATTCCCTCTTTTCTCCTTCTGAGCTTCCAAATCATGCATCACTGCTATTGCCAGCATTCCATTGCACAATCTTAAATCAATAGGAAGCAAGTAGAACCACTATTAGCTAGCTTTATCTTTCTGTTATAAGAAACCAAGTAATAAAAATAGCCCATAGCAGTTGATCCGGGAGAGCAATAAAAAAACTTCACTTGAAGAAAATTAAGAATGTTGCCTCAGGTCATATCTGTTGAAGAAAACTTCTGGAGAACAAGGAGAGTAGCCTAGAAACACAAAACAACTTAAGTTTTATAACAAACCCCTTTTCAAATTTTTCATTTCTTTTTAAAACTTTAGGTATTGGATCCTACATACACCTATTTTATTATACAGACCTTTGAAAAAGAATAAAGATCAGAAGCTTATCTTGGTCTAGAAACACAAAACAACAAAAACAAAACAACCCTAGGAAGGTCAAAAACAGACTAACAACAGCAACAAACCAACAAAAATCCTAAAACCATGAGCTCACCTTAGAAACCAGATCAGCAAAACCTTACCAGTGGGATTTTAAGTGGTGATCTGCTGCTAGCAGCACTGCTGCAAAAGTGCTAACAATTATAGCTTGTGGTATTTTCACTAACGAAGCAAGTGAGGTGATGTTAGCAACAGTGCAGCTTTTCCTAAATACACTCTTATGCACTATGAAAGCTAATCTGCTAACTAGAATATTTTTATATATATGCATATATATACACACGCACACTGCATAAGTAATATAAGTAAGACCCCTATTTCCAAGATGAACAATAAGCTATAACAGAAAGACTTTTGAAATTGTCTTTTTCACTTAGATTTTAAAATACTGTGAACCTGTAAAAAGATGAGCAAATGTTTTTGTAGACATGTTAACTTTTTAAGAATACACTCAAACAACAAATTTTATATGCTGGTAAGTTCACCTAAATTTCCACTGGGACACAGTCCTTGTTCACAGTAAATACGAAATACTTTCCTCTGCACCAAAAGCAAACTAACTCACACATGATTAAGAGCGTAGACATGGTAAATTATCTGGCTTGCTTCAGAACAATGTGCCCACATGAGCAAGTGCTGAGTTTCACTATGCTTACTTTTCTCTACGTAGGTAATTTCACTTGGTTTCATAAAAGACAACTGGTTTCTCTCTTGATTTTGATAGAACAGTTTTCCCCTTGAACATAATGAACTTGCTTTCTAAGCACGGCAGCTACTACTTCCCTTATCTGCATTGTCTTGGAAACACAGGCAAAGATTAATTTTTTTAACCAGGTCATTGCTTCTCTCTCCCTTATATACTTATAGGATACTACAAGAAAAGACGCAAGAGTTAGGATCTGATGAAACTGCAGGCTTTTTTTAATACCCTCAGAATAGTTGGTATCATTAGGTGGAAATGATACAATTCTTTAATTCTTACACTTCATCCATGCTTAAAGTAGTAACACAGAAAAAAAAAAAAAAAAAGATAAATATGAACATCCAAATCTTCAGAAATCAGTTATGGGAAAGAAGAGACTTGGCAATTTTCAACTGCTGAGTGCAGCAAGCACTTTTTGATATTTTGTACTGTATTTGCCTTTTGTGCTGCCCCTCACTTCCTGTTAATAACCTTATGAATGTAGATGGTAAGAAAACACTATATTTAATTTTCTTGTGTAGCAGTTCCACAGATTTTCACACTGGTTTGACTCTGAATTGGACACTGAATCTGACCCAGCACATGGATGTAATTTGTGGATGATAGTGACTATATTTCTATTTGCAGCAGAAAGACTGAAATATGTCAACATTTCTAGTTTCCTAAGTGTTCGTGAACAACAGTATTTTCTGTGTTACCAGTTTAGTAGACATGATTGAGGAACAGTCTAAGTCTCCTTCCAAAACACCATGGTCTGTACTGTTTATCTTCTGTCATAGAATCAGAGTTGTTTGAATTGGAAGGTACTTTTAAGTGTCATCTACTCCAACTTCCCTGCAATGAATGGGGACATCCAGCCTGACCTTGGATGTCTTCAAGGATGGGGCATCCACCACCACTGGGCAATCTATGCCAGTGTCTCACTGCTCTTATTATGAAAAGATACACTCCTCAATACTCCCCAGTATGGAATGATGGGTACATACTGGGGCTTGATCCCTCTGTCAGTGTCATTGATGAAGATATCAAAGAGCACTGGTCCCACTACTGACTCCTGGGTGGCACCATTCACCACCGATCTCCATTGAGACACTGAAACATTGACCATTACTCTCTGAGAAATATATTTGTCCGTTAATACATCTTATATTTTTACATTTCACTGTACTTCTCTAGCTCTCATGTAGTTTATTTCCAAGCGGGGTGGCAAATGAACGTATTGTCAAGAACAGTTACAGAATCTCCAGTCTCCAAAACAGTGTTGCAAGAACATCCTGCACAAATTAAAGGACAACCCGTGACATGCCTTGGGGAGTGTCTGAAGAACGTATTGAGGAAAATCTGGCACCGTTCCCTCCCCTCCATACTCTCTGTCAAACAAAGACTGAAGAAAATCACCATATCAATACGAATGAGAAGGGTGCTGAGACATCTTGGAGACAACAGGACTGCTACTGACTGACACCAGATAACACAAATTAACAAGTGATTAACAAGTGATTAACAAAATGTAAACTTTTTGATAAGATTGTGAACCTTGAGTACCCAGCCAGTGGGAAACAGGGGAGGCAAGGGGGTGGACGGGGGAGAAACAAGGTACAAAAGCTGTCAT
>PPHD01001954.1:21156-38817 GCA_002909625.1 Bambusicola thoracicus
GCCTACGTGACATTCCTGGGTGCTTGAGCAAGAGTCATGTGCCTACCTCCTGAGATGGCCATCTTCCTGGAGATAAGTCCACACAAAAGGCCATTTCCCAGTCTTTAGCAGCAGCTTATCCCTCTTTTGTTGCCCCTGTCCTTGTCCATCTGTGCTCCTTAAAGGATTACACAACCATTAGCCAGGACCTGTCCATCAATGTCCTCCAGACAGAGGATTTCTCTACCTTTGCCCAGGACTTGTCTGGACTTGTTCCTCAGCAAACTTTGAGTCAATGATATAAAAGAATAATTTCTTACAGTCCTGTTTTTAGCACAGCTGAAAATGGCATTGTTCTATCCTCTTCACACCCTCATTATTTATCTACTCTGATGAGGTCCCCCTGAGACTTCTCTAGGCTGACAAGTTCCAGCAATCTCAGCATTTCCTCATAAGAGAGTTACTCCAGTCCTGCCGTTGTTTTCATGGCCCTTCATTGGGCTCTCTACAATACCTCCAGGTATTTTATGAACTGTAGACTATGAACTAGCCACAGAATTTCAGGTGTGGTCACACCAGTGTTGAGTAGCAGGGAAGGACCAACCTGCAGCCCAGGATGCCTTTAGCCTTTGCAGCAAGTGCACGTTGCTGGCTCATGTTCAACTTAATGTTCACCAGGACTGTCAGGTCCTGTTCTGCAAAGCTGCTTTCCAGCAACTTTTCTGTCGTCTCCACAATGTACTGTGGGAATTGAATGTTGTTTCTGCATCAGAACAAGATAAAAATTTCATGACCTCTGCTACCATTTGGGCCCTGTATTACAATTAATAACACTTTTCAGGGGTCTTTCTACTTTATCAGGGTTCTCTGGTGGTTTTCATTGCTCATCCTCTAGATAGACCTTCCCCAACAATGTATATTCAGTACATACATAAGCTAGTAACAACTTATGTATAGACAGCATAAATAAATAAATAAATGTGTCCCACATTGCAAGAACATCCTGCACAAATTAAAGGACAACCCATGGCATGCCCTGGGGAGTGTCTGAAGAACGTATTGAGGAAGATCTGGCACGTTCCCTCCCCTCCATACTCTCTGTCAAACAAAGACTTAAGAAAATCACCATATCAATACGAATGAGAAGGGTATGGAGACATCTTGGAGACAACAGGACTGCTACTGACTGACACCAGATAACACAAATTAACAAGTGATTAACAAGTGATTAACAAAATATAAACTTTTTGATAAGATTGTGAACCTTGAGTACCCAGCCAGTGGGAAACAGGGGAGGCAAGGGAGTGGACAGGGGAGAAACAAGGTACAAAAGCTGTCATATCCATGCCCATAAGCGTGCTCTCATGCTTGTGGGACGCCCGCCATTGCAATCGCGAATAAAATCTTCTTTATCAGAGATACCGTCCTGGCAAAATTATTTGGATATTTCCAACAGTACTGAGGCACGTATTCTGTTGTTCCTTCCCAGATACAAGACTTTGCACTTCTTGATGAACTTCATGTGATTTCTGTCAGTCCATTTCTCCAGCCTGTCAAGGTTCTTCTCTGGCATTTCAGACACTCCCCCTAATTCCATGTCATCTATGAGTTTACTAAGAGTGTGTGCTTATCCCATTGTTGACATAATTAAAATGTTGAACAGAACTGGAATCACTATTGACCCTTGGTGTACATTGCTAGATACCGGTCTCCAAATAGCCTGCATCACTTACCACAACGCTCTAGGCCCAGCTATTTGGCCACTTTTCAGTCCATCTCACCGTATGCTCATCTAGCCCGTACAGCAACAATTTTACTATGAGGATCTTTTTTGTCAAAAGTGATCACCCTATTACCAAATCTACATTATACAATGCATCTCAGAAGTGAGTCTCATCTGGGAAATGATAATGGTTTGCAGAAAGAATCACTAGCTCAACTGTGAATAATTTTTTGAGTCAGTAGTGTGGCTTCAAGTGAATAGTAATGTTGATCCTATTGTTCTTGGCTAATTCCCTCCCACATCTGGGGATCTGAACTGTCCAGCAGTTCCTGCTCTGGAACAGGCTGCTGGTGGTGGTGTTAACAAATCATTCATGCGGTCATATGCTCTTCAAAGTCACAGTTAAAGAGACAGCACTGAGTCCTGTTTTGGGCTACACAGCTTTGAGCTGAAAGCTTTAAGAAGAAAATATTGAGAGGGACATCATAGAGCTGTCCATAGTTACCTAGTGGAAGACTGTAGCGAAGGTGAAGAGACAGTCTATTTGGAGTCATACGTTGATGATAGGCACAAATTGGTGTATTTCAAATTTATTCCTTATATAAGAAATTTCTTTAATTATGAAAGTGTTCAAACACTTCCTTACAATTACTTTGGGAGTAATTTACCCAAAGTAGCTGTGGAATCTTCGTTTTTGGAGAGACTGAACATTGAGCTAAACAGGACCATGAACACTGTGCTTTAACTGGACCTGATTTGCACAGGGTATTGAATTCTCAGAGGTCCCTTTCAACTTGAATTATTCTGTGATTCCTCTCAGGTTTGTTTACTCTAATCTCATGAACAATACTGTAGTCTTATGAGCAGTGGAAGAGAGTTTCAGAAGCTGTTTATTCTGAAAGTTACTGGTTTGGACCTTAAAAATGAGCATTAGATGATAGCTGAGCAATTATGACCTTATAATACAGACATATTCCCTCTAAACATTTCATCCCTTTGCTGCTTGTTCTGAATTGCAGTTCATCCAAAGTAATAAAGAAAAAAAAATGATTCAGTTGTAGAACTGAGTGATATAGATGACACCATTGTCCTGTCTGCTTTCTTCCTCTCCTGATGTAATTTGGATTATATCATACTTCATTACAGGTGTTCCTATTTTCATATTAATTACATCTTCACTACAGGGTATTTCATGCTTGCTTGATTCTGTCCTCTTGACTTGACAAAAAGGCCTCAGTGCCCCAAAGCACAGCATTCTCCTATTGAAATCAGTGGATTTTCTTCCTGTCTCCATCCATTGAAGGTTTTTGCTGCTGTCTTCTGTAAATGACTGTGGAACTTACTGCAGGATGCTGGGGCTTCCCAGCCTCATTTGTCATTGGTGTTACATGCAGAGCACATACATTGGTGTAGCATACAGAGCACACTTCAGAGCAGAGCACACTTCAGAACTTACAGTTTTACACTTGCACCTGTCACTTTCTAATGTTCTAACAATGAACCATGTATTGAAAATAAATCATTACACATTTAGGGCTCTTCATTGTTTTAGAGTGTTTGATCTGTGTTATCACAGCAGTCACAGCTCTGCCTTTATGAGACAGGAAGCAAGAAACATTAAACAAACAACAGGGATAAAACTAGAATCTCCACTGTGGTAGCATTACACTTTGTGGCAGGAACTACAAGATGGGCTCACAAACTCAGTATATTTAGCAAATATCTGATAGGTTTAAGTTCCAAAAGCACTTGTTTTAATCTGTACCCTAATTCCTCAGGGAATGAGAGATGTGTCTGAAACAAATGATGCAGTATATTCACAGGTATTCGAATCCAAGCAGAAAACATGTCTGTGAAAACATGAGGACTGCTCATGAGAGAATGAGAGAGAGAAAGCATCCAGTAGAGTTCTCTTGTAAGGGGAAGTAAAATCTTTGAATGTTTCATGGTTTCTGTCCTCCTGGTACTTCTCAAAATTCAGATCTCTTGTTAAACTTTAAGAGCCTCAGTAAAATAAATCTAGGTTTAGTTAGGTGTTCTTGGTCTGTTAATGTGGGGTTATTTAGGCTGAGAGAATGACATTTTACACTATAAATGCGTGTCAACAAATACCACATATTGGAAATTCAATTTCACATTTGAAAATGTGTTAGTTGGCAGGCAGATATCCAGTGCTAGGGTTAGAACCAAATAGCATTATAAGAGTCATCCTTAAAACATAGTAATGTGTTTTTAAATGGTAACCTGTTTACATCCAATGAGGCATATATAAAAGTGGAAGTTAAAATACATTTAGTGTAGTAATATAGCAATGTCCCAGACTCATACATAGAATCATTAGAAGGGTGTGTCCTTTCTTTGTTCTATTATGCGAACCAGACAATACATCTAGTAATTCAATCTAATCAGACTTTCACAATCAGGTGCTGGCATAGCACCGTAGCAAATATTTCCTGAATTCTTAGGCAGCCACATTTAGAGCGATTGGGAAAAATATGATATGGTAGCCCCTTCACTGCCAACATACTTCAAATAAGGAGCAGCAGAAATAGTCCTATGGGCTATCTTTAGGTATTTTGGTCTGATAGGCCATTGTAATTTTCCACGGATGAAGAAGTATTGCTGCCTATATTTTTAATTCTCAGTCAGAGCTGCTTCTCAGCCTCCCAGGAGGAGCTGCACTCACACACAAAGCAGTGAAAAGCCTGGTGAGGTTCATCCCAGGTCACTGTTTGCCTGTCAGTGTCCTTTGAACATTCCTGCTTAAGGCTGACAAAACATCTTCGCTTGGGAGCCATACAGATATTTATTAGGCACCTGCCCTGTCTGACTGTCAGCTGCAAATCAGTCTTCTAAATTGCAAATAAATTAAGCATTATTAGCTACTGTATTTAAAAATTATCTGGAGATTCATATGAATTTTCTGCAACTTAAAAATATCAGGCAGTATTACATCACAGCTTTGCAAAACAGTATTAAGATGACATTGTATGAAAAAAGTCTAAGTAATTTATGATCATGAATATTTACACTGTAGAAATTTCTGAAAAACAATGGCAAAATATCTCAAATATATTCGCATAAGTGGAGTAGCATTATTGGCTGCTTTTATTGACTAAAACCGATATTCAGAAACACAAAGAAGCTACTTCAGTGAGAGGCAGATTTTACAGGATCTGTGAAATTTTAGCCTGATCATAGTTGTTTTTTTAAAGGCAGTTCTTTGTAATCTGTCCACTTTTTAATGAAGAGGACAATCCCCAATCCCTTCTGCTCTACTTATCCCTTCTAAAAATCTTATAGTGCTCCAGTTGTGCAATTCATCTCACCATGTTTCTTTGATAGCAATTAGGTGATAGATTTCTAACTGCACCATAGCTTCCCTTTCCTTCTGCTTATTCATTTTGTGCAGTAGGGGCGCATCAGCTGGGCTATCAACTGTGTTATCTTCTTGAAGGAGCCTTCCAAATGTAAGCATATAGTTTGTTCAGATTCCTAGGAAGACATTCATTACCCTCAAACTCCTCTGAGTTGTAAACTTACTGAAATACCCTTTTGCTTCTTTTCTTTTCCTGAGAGATTCTCAGTCCCAGCTGCTTCCCTCAACATTTCTTTGATGATGGGAGCCAGTTGAAGACGAGAAACAATATTCATGACCCTCTGCAATTAAAAAGATATCAGGTTTCAAACGCTAAATCTAAAATTCTTGCAGCAAAGTGTGTGTGTGGGTGTGCAGTCTAAAGATTAAATGAAATAATTCTTGCCAGCTTCTGTTGAGTAAATTGGAGTAATAAATACATTTAATTAAATGAATGCGTTCAAGGATATTAACTACTTACAGAAGCTGTCTTAACAAAGGGAAGTTAAGTTCATTATTGGAAATACTTTTACATTTTCTTGTTGCTCTTTGTGAAGGACTAATAAGAATAAAGACAGAGGAAAAAAAAGATATGGGATGATATTTTCACCCACTGACTGCTGGGAAAAATTCCATTAACTTCAAAAGCAGTTCATTAGAAAACATTTTATGTTTTTTCTACTCTCAGTTTCATTATTTTTCTTAATTTTCATTCTCTAAAAATTTCTGTGTGGATGAATATATAGTCTGTTTTCACTAGTTTGGCCACATTACTAAAACTCTTGTAGACTATTGCTTAGAGCCAGCCCAAACTGATGACTGAGTATGTTATTTCACACCTGAGAACAGTGTATAAAACTGTGCTTAGCTGCCTCTGGCGAGGTAGAGCCACAAAGAATAAAGCTATTCACATACAGCCCTTAAATTTCCTGATGTGATGGTTTAATCAGATAAATGAATTTGGGGTTAAATTTAGCAAATTGGAGAAGGATGAAAGATGTCTTCCAATAGGGATGAGTTAGGTGCTGTATCCTGACGCTGTCAGACAATCAAGGTGAGAGTTCTTTGATTCAGAAATCAAAGAGCTCTCTTACAAAACCATCATGTATGAACAGTAGTTCAAGTGAAACCTTCTAAGATATAGTGATTTTGTTGTGAAATTCCATGTCTTGGCAAAGTCTGGCAGCTATTAACTGGTACAATTTTTCCCACTGTTTCATTTCTGTTAAGATCTTCCCTCTTTAGTACTTTTTCATTTTGAAACGGCATCCCTATAATTATATTTAATTGTTTATTTAGGCTCATATTAACAATTTCTAGTGAGAATTTCTCACAATCCATTGTAATTTTTTTGTTACTGTTTTTTTCTGGCAGACATTCTATTATTTTACTCTCCACTCAGTAAGACTAGATACAAAAGCTGGTCTTAATCAGAAATTTCTGAATGTACTTCTGAGACTGAGGTTGAATAGGCATCTTGAATCCTTGATTTCATGAGAAAGAATCCGGTTGCTGAAACTGGAGGGGATTGTGGTATGCAGGTGTGACTGAAGAACCATCACTCTACTGTGCTGGCCTATATGTATGACCTTAGAGGTGACAGCTGAGGACAGAGTAAACATCTCCTGGGCTGAGGGTTTTTTTTGTTTTTTTTTTTTTTTGTTTTGTTTTTTAATATATGTTTATTTTTCAGGTGTACTGACTTTTTTTTCCCCCCTCTCCCCCTCCCTTCAAGATATCTTTCTGGCTTGTCCTCTAAGGTAGGATAATTATCTGAGTTATCTAAGTATGATTCAGGTGGGCTGGATCAGAACGATGCTGTGGTTTGAAATAATTTTCAGTGTTATGGCTGTTGCTGTGACATAGTTTATTTCTGAAGATCTAGCAGTCTTTCTCCTGACTTTGTTTTGGAGATGGAGGTTTCTAAGGAATGTGCTGAAATCAGCCTTATCTTTTTTTAGTGTGGCCTGGACGATACATGTTACTCACTGAGTAAAGAGAATTATCCTTATCGGTGTGTTACTTTCATATTACTGTTGTGGGTAAATCCAGCTCTAGAAGAGAGATTCAGATACTTTTCAGGTATGCGTCCTGGTAACTAAATTATGTTACTTACCATTTAATGTAATACAACTGTACAATAAACAGTTATATATCTAGAATAGAAATGTTCTGTTTCATTTTGCTATTATTTGAACTACGCAGGTAATATCTCTAATGATTCTATTTCAACCTTCAAATTAAAAAAATAAAAAATAAAAGAACTAGCAGAGTCTAGAACAAAATAAGACTATCTCACCTGAGATTGAACTGAAGTGAAAGTGAGTGAGAAACATTGATAGGTCCGGTGAAGAAGCCTGAAGAGATAGTAAAATATCTCCTTCCTTATGCTAAAAAGATCTGCTTGGAATTCCATTTGTTTATTGGATGAAACAAAAGAAATGTTGGTTATGATTGGGCCTATCACACATGAAGAATGTGTTTTATTTTTTGGTTTTGCCATATTATCCATGCTTTGTCCAGTGGTAGACAATTGCTTAGACAATAAATTCTGTACGTTGAAATGCACTGGAGTGAGAAAAATGGACGATTTTTATTTATTTATTTTTTTATTTGAATTTCTATGGATATATATGACCACATTATTTTCTGTTGATGCTCAGTATGTAGTTTCACCTTTTGTAATGCAGATTTTACCAGCATTATTAAAGTTGATGACATCAGTACTACTCTGCGCAGTGTTACACAACCCCACATGCTTTAGCTTCTTTCCATATTCCTCTTCTTCCATTCTTCTCATCCTTGGTTACTCCTGGAGCAGCGCTGTAGAGAAAAGAGTTGTGGATTGTACCTCTTTTTGTCTCCTCTTTGACTGACGTGGACTGAGACAGCCCTGGATCATGGTGGAGCAGAATTAGAACACTTCAGGGTCTACTGAGAGCATAGAAATCCGAGTACATGACTGATCAATGTAAGAGACTGTGCCTTACAAGAGGCAAGAGGTTCCAAAATTTAGACTGATGATGGAGGCAGTTTGCAGTACTTGTTTTACCTAATGGGGCTGACTGATAAGATAGGAAGAAGAAATGAATGAAAGTGAAATATCTTCATTTCCATGCACATTCACTGATAAAAACAGACAGTATTATGATACCATAAGATATAACCATTCTGTTACCGTTACTGTGAGAAATTCTCACCTTCTCTAGAGATATTCAAGATCCACCTGGACACTTTCCTGCAGTAGGGAACCTAGTTTTAGCATTGGGGTGGGACTCAGTGATTCTAACCCCTATTGTTCTGTGATTTTTATGAAATTCCGACATCATTGTCCATCACTGCAGGGTCTTGGTTGAAGGCTACATGCTTAGTTTCATCACACATATGTAAGTAATGACTATGAGCATGTAAATGTGTATGTTCTGTATCTTTCCAATGCAAATAAGATTAGATTCAATGCTATTTTTAATCATGCTTGTTGATGTAAAAATCTTGCTATCATTTTTTCAGATAGCTTGAAATGGTTGTTAGCATTAAGTTGTGGGTAGCAACTACCCAATCACTGCTGACCTCTCTGAGCTGTTAATTCAGTCAATCACTTCAAATGCTTATAGTGCAGAGAATCATTCTGATGTGAATCTATATGAATACAACATTCATAGAAGGGTATGATAAAAAGATCAGTATAGAAATGTGGCTATAAAAGTATGCAATATTTTATACACAGTACTAGAGTTTTAAGTGTCCCTTCAGTAGGAATTTCCAAGCATTCAGGACATAAAAATTGGCACAATCTAACTTCGTATCTTCTTTCATACTTAAAAGCAACTGTCAGGGAACTCCCAGTAGGTGCTATAGATTCATAAGACTCATGGAGCTGAACTCTTTCTATGTACAGTAATATGGCCATATATGAGATACTTGCAAGTTTGTGACTGTATCCCTCAGGATCTGATCTATAGGCTATAAACTTCACATTCAAACTTATTGCAGCAGGGAAGATAAATGACTTCAATATTTTAAAAATACTTAATGTTTTCTGTCCACTGTTATCAAATCATAATAAAAATGGACAGTATGACCAAAGTAGTCTTCCACATACCAAATAATTCAGATCATATATTTTCATGCCAGTTATTAATAAATCCTAGCTGCCTCCCTCTCCTTTTCCCATGGAAGTATTATTCCCATTTCAGATGGCATTGTACTAGATAAAACAAAGTAGAAGATGTGTCCAGTGGGGTACATAAATACAAAGCTGTAAATCCTAAACCACTTCACTGAGTTCTTTACCTGTCTCTGGAAGGGCTTGTATATAATTTGAATTTTGGCTAGCTGCTGTGTCTCACATAATTTTGAAATACTTTCTTCTTATTAGGAGTTTTACCTTTGGCTGAGTCTCATCACACCGTAACTTCCTTGTGCTCAGGGATACTGATCAGACAGTATAGCAAAATGCAGGTCAGCTGTGAACTCTGCTTTTGCTATACTCATTCATTTTCAAAAGACGATTTAAATGCTTATAAGGTAAAAGTATTAATTTGCAAGTGGAAGTTTAAAGCTTTTATTTCTCTCCTCTTTTCAAGAGCACATGAAAACATGTACATTGGCTGAATTGTGAGGATGTCCTGGTTCTAGTATTGACTAGTGTTTCTCAGGATGTGGCTACTAAGATGATAAACTCCAAGTGAAACAACATTGTACCTGCAGAGATAAATTACTCCAATATTTCAAATTAAACAGGGTATAGGTACCTCTTACAGTATGCTTCACCAAAAAAACAAACAAACAAACAAACAAACAAAAAAAAAACCAGTTTTAAAATGTTTGTTCTTTCCTGAAGAGAATAAAAATGTACACATTTTTATAAAGCCATATAATTGATTAAAAATATATTTTAGATTTTTGATACTCATTTTACTTCTCAGTTCTCATGGATAAATCTTCATTCTAACAATAAAACGGCATCTTAACTTTATCTCCTTTTGTCGCATTGATTAGTTTTTGACCTCATGTTAGTACTGAACTGCTTCTGAAACTGAAATTGCCAGGAGAAATAAAACTCAATTTTCTGATTTTTTTTGTCCTCTTTTGTACATCCCACTCACCAAGAACCTTGTACTAGTAAAGGATCCCGTTTTTCCAAAAAAATAATAAATAAATATAAATCTCGGTTGTTGTGAAGTGGTGCAAAAGGCCTTTTATTTATTTATTTAGTTTTAATACTAAAACCTTAGAGACTTACGGGATTGTTTAGATAACAACTTTGTTTTCCTAAATGTAGATGTATATTTCAATAATTCTTCTTCAGGATGTCAGTGACAAAATTTGATGAAATATCCTGGCCTGTTGTCTTTTGGAATGAATATCTAAGCTGAAACAGAGCTTACAAGGAAAATGATAAAATGAAGACGCTCGTATCAGATAAAACAGCTCTGTTGGCTTACTATCAGCATCACCTAGTGGTGAAATGTATTATTTTCTTAGCAGCCTCATATCCATAGGAAATAGTTTGAAAGATTTGCTCATGTGGATGAGAAGATCAAGAAGAAAATGAAGCCTTAAAAAAAGATACAACTTGTGTAAAAATATACTATCATTATTATTACTGAAGTGTCTTCTCTAATAAAATATATTTTAGAGGTGTCAAAATTAAGGAAGCAAATAAGGAGTTCTTCCAGCTTTCTATCTGATTTACTGAATGAGTGTTGGTATGGAATTACAATCGAAGGAAGGGAATTTTTAAACAGCTTCTTTATTACTTTCTCATACATGAATGCCTTGTTCTTAATATTTGTTTCTTTAACATTGCAGGAGATAGTTGAAAAAAATAACAAGTTAAATAAAAACTAAGTGAAACATGAAATTTGGTGAAGGTATGTTGGAGTTGGGCTGTTTTCCATTTACTTCATTTAAATTTAGGCATAATTTAATATTTTGGACACTGATGAATTCTGCTTTTTTCACTGATCTTAAGGCTTCCTTGCTGAATTCAGTTCATTGTAATGAAAATGGATATTGTGCTAAAAACAGGCAGTACACAAACCTTCAATGTGATTTAAGCAGTCCAAGACAGTTAATATGAATTTCTGTTTCTTTCATCTAGCCAAAAGTTATTGAAAAGAAAAGAAAAGAAAAGAAAAATAATTTATTAATAGGGGTAACTGAAAATAATATTACAAAAGTTACTACTGATTATGCCATGTTACACTTTGGCAGTGTCTCACTGTAGTTTCAAAGTTTTGCATTAAACTCATTCCATGTGTCTTCCCCTCTAAGCAAACTATTCTAAACAAAGTTAATTCAATGCAGTACTGCTGTTGTATATAATGGTTTCCAGGCTAGCACAGAAGCAATTAAATTTGTGAAGGCTGTGTTTCTGGCCCATGTTTGGGACTCTCTTACTTTACCCTTTGCTGACATCTCCTCCAGGGATGTATTCAAATTTTGTTGGATTATTCAGTGCGATTTGGCTCACACCAAAATTTCCTAATAATTTGGACTTGAACAAATGTCAGCCCACTCTGCTGATACCTATTTTTCTCTTCTGAGTTAGTTACTCATAGACTGATGTTGTTGTGTGATGCTGTCATTTACTTAAGTGTCTTTAATATCTTAAATATCTTTTGTTTCCCTTTCTAGTTAGTAGTAGATCAAAAACTACTGTTCTAAAATCAGGCAAGGGAGCAGTTTTGAGTACTTAGAACTGCCAAAATGGAGACGGCTACCACTAGCAACCTTATGAACAAAAGGAATGTGGTGGTAAGGAGGAATCTTGTCATGGTTTTATGATTTTTGGTTATTGGTATTCCACATCATAACATCATGCAGTGTACTGGGAGTTAAAGAGCAAATACTCTAGTTCCGGGTACTTGTTCGGAAGAGAAGAACTACGTTCCCCAGAAGACTGTTCGAGTACTGTTATCATTCCTGCTCAGGGGAACAGGTATAAGGCCTGTAGGTCACCTGACCTGGGTTCTCTGCCTTCTTCTCATCTCGTCGTGCTCGCTTTTGGATCATCTCGCTGCTGCTCCCAACTGCATGCAAGGCTTCAATATTAGTGGAAGGCCTTTAGCTCTCGGACAATCCTTCTCTCAATTATATTTGATTTTATTAAAAATTATATTGAATTATATTGTATTATAGTGTGTTATCTTCCATTCCGTTACTATATTTAGTAAATCAGTTTGTTTCTCCTCAGATCCGCTGTTTTTTTTAAATTACTCTTTCTTGTGGGGGATCCCCTCTTTCCCTTTTCCGGAAGCGTGGATTATGCAAAAAAATCCCTCCGCCCCACTAGTCACAGAACTGGGCTGGACCAGCCCGTAAACTGTCGACAAATCTGTATCACAAATTTTGACAGAAGTCTTATCTGTTAGCTTATTAACTTTGTGCAATCAACCTTTAAGTCTTTAAGGATCTTGGCTATACTTCATATTACTTTCACTGTGTTCAGCATAAGGGAAATTTAGATTTTTTTTGTCTGTTCTAACAAGCACTAACTGCTAGCATCCCAGAGCCAGCAGCTGCTGTTTTAGGAGTGTTAGAATGCACAACATTGACTTCTGTTTTTATTACCTATTGGTCTTGACTACGAATGTCTTGACACCTTTTGTGTGTGATGGTGCTATTGCCTTCTACTATCATCTTTTGTGAGTTTAATACCCACTCTGAGAGGAAGTATGTTTTCAATTAATTTCCTATTTGTTTCAGTGAGAGCTACCTAGTTCTCTACTTGAAGGGTTTGGTGAACAACTGTTCTGTGTACAGTTTATACATGGCCCTCTTGGTTGAGAATGTTGTTACCATGTCTGCAGAGTGGTGCAGTCAGCACACTGGAGGAAAGGTATACCATCCAGAGGGACCTTGATACGCTTGAGATGTGGGCATGTACAAACCTCATAAAGTCCAATAAGGTCAGTGCTCTGTAAAGGTTCAAGATCAGTTTGGATGGGGCCCTGGGCAACTTGGTCTTGTGGAAGTTGTCCTCTCTACCCATGGCAGCAGGGTTGAAATAGGTGATCTTTTAGGTTCCTTCCAACCCAAGTCATTCTATGATTCCATGATACTGTAAGACCTCTTCAACCCAATGATAAAGAGTCCCCAGATTTTTAGTATTTCCTCATAAGGCAACTCTCCAGCCACTAACATCTAGTTACCCCTCTTTGCACCTTCTTTAGATATAACTCCTTCCTCAGATGCGGAGAATGGGATAATGAATAGCATGCATAGTCCAAATGTGGACGTGACAAAGTTTCTTAAAATGACACAGTGTTGGCTTCTGTCCTATTCTCAATGTTTTGTTGGCTTTGTTTTGCTGCTATCTCACATCAAAGAACTGCAAATGATTTCTCCAGAATCTTAATTATGTCTTCACTTTTTTGTCAGTTCAGCTTTTCATATGCAAGTTTTCAGTTACATTTCCCTAATTTTTCCATTTCATACAAGGCTTGTATTCTTTCTTCTTGCCTATCAATAAAGTTTTAAAAATTGTTTTTACATTCCTGGATGGTGACTTGGCTTTTCACCACCTGGGAAGAGCTTAAAATTGGCTGAAAACTTGCAGATTTCACAGTACAGTGATTTCATCAGATCATTTATGAAGAAAGCTTCAGTGCCTGGAGGTCCTTGCCACTGTCTTCTCTTGATCCTGAAAATTGTTAGTTAAGCCTTGTCTTTTGGTTCATGTTGTTTATACTGTGACGGATTTTTTTTCTTCCTGTCATGTGGCAACAGTTTTCTTTAATGACAGAAAGCTTTTTGAAAAGCCATACAGAATATTTCTGCTGGATTTCTTCTATCCACCTGCCTATTAATACACTCAAAGAATTTCAGTAAGATAATGAGTAAGGATTTTCCCACACAAAAACCACACTGGTTTTCCCTAGAGACTATCAATGTGCTTGTTGTTCTTTAAGCACAAGTGACAATATGGGAGCTAAATAGATTTGGACATCAAAATGTCTTAATCACAGATAAAAGCTATTCTGTGAGTTGTGTGACTTCCTCTGTTTTCGTTTTGTTTTTGTTTTAGTTCTTGTTTTTTGAGAACACTGTCCAGAAGAAAAGTCAGTCAGGCAGTCAGGTCAGTGCAGCAAATCCAATCAAATGGTGAACACGCCAGGAATCCATGAGTCTAAACAGAATCTCTCCTCTCAGAACTCCAGGATCCCTATTCACATTCCTCTAGAGTGTCTTCTTTCAAATAGCCCCATGCCCACATGTACCCCTGAGATATGACCTCAATTCCCTGGAGTCTCTCTCCATTTGCAGATATCTGCATCCTGTGTTTTTATTTGGCCACAGCCTTTCCTATCTGGAGCACAGGGGACCTCACTGTGCTTGAGGGGCTTTGCCATTTTGTTAATGAGGTGGCTCCCCTACACAGGAGGGCTAACTGGGGTTTACATCTACAGATATTGATATAGATGAGTTTCTTACACTGCTATTTACATGTAACACCTGTTCCTCTTTCAGTGCTGGAGGTACTTGGGTAGAAGGGCCAACATTTGGTCTTCAGCAGAAGATGCTGCTAGTCATTTAGTACTTGTCCATAGGTATCACATATCATTGTACTTCTGCCTCAATGTAAATGTTTGCACAGTTATTTTCTGGCAATTGGCAGGTGGTTGACACACTGCTACCACACACCATGGACAATATTTCCATAAAAACAGCTATACCAAGTTCTGTGCTATGCTTTCAGTCTAAGTACCTTGTTGCAGGCAAGGTGGCACTGCTGCCATTTCATTGTCGATTGTCTTCATGTTCTGCTGTTCTGTGGCTCTGTTGTTTGGGATAGGTGCATTCATTCACTGAACTTTCATGGTTTTTCACTGCCTGCTGCACCCAAACTGTTGAATAAATATAGGCACTTTCAGTGAAGAGAGTCATCTTTCTAGAACTAGCTTATTTTTGATGATGCAGAGCTTGAGGGTTTAAATATTGTTCTTCATTTAATAGAGCTGTAGTAGTCTGTTGAGTACTTTTTTTTCCTCACATTCCCTGAAATTAAATGGAAATATCAAGTTGCTCAGGAACAGGGAACACTTGGCAATGTGGCTTTGGCTGGTGTTGCTATGAAACAGGAAGCCAAGCTTCAGGATAAACCACTGATATAAAAGGCCATCCCAGTGTGAGTCAGGCAACACTTGCAATGACTTTTCAATAATGGTAGCTTAAAGATGCTCATTGCTGTGAGCAATAAACAATCAGTGCTAGGCTATGTCTCCTATGATTAAGAAGATGTCTACTGTAAATTTCTGAGTTGGGAAGGAAGTCCAATTGTTGTATTCAGCATTTACAAGCATTATATGTTTTAAATTGAAATGATCTGAAAGTCTCTAGATTCTGTCTAGCAATGTGGATTAAAATAAGAACTGGATTAAAAATAGCTGTTTCTCTCAAAATTTATATCAAAAAGCATCAGATAATCAGAATGAAGAATGAAAAAGCTATAAAGTTCGGACAGAACAGATAAAAAGTAAGCCTAGAGTGGAAAAAAGATCAGGATTTTTTCAAAATAGATGAATTTAGGAAATTAGAAATTTTTAGAAATTAGGCTAGTGGTGTCGCGCAGTACATCTCTCTTCTAGGCATTATCTGGTGTTTCAGTCTCTGCCAAAGCCAAGCAGCAGTAAGACTTCTTAGCTGATTGTTCTCAGGAAGCTGTGTAAGAGACAAAAAGGTCTGAATCACTCTGTATCATGAATACCTTTGTTTTCCCATGCTGTACTATTCAGGTGGACTACTTCGCACATTGTGTTTCAGAGAACATTGTGGACATGTGGATATGTTAAAAAAGAGCTGAAATTTTAATTTTAATTTTTTTTTAATGTGTCTGCAGGAGTTACTATCACAAGACTGCTCGGGCAAGTCACACTTTTTTTTTGGTCTGTTTCCCAAGCAGGAATAAAGCAAAGCTAACTCCAAGCATGAATTTACTATGGGTTACTTTGAATTGGATTTTCAATTACTTTATCTTGTTGAAATAACTTTCATTTAATGCAACATATTCTTTACAAACCTAAGGATTTCATTTTGTTACTTTCATCTCCTAATCATTTTATTTCAGCACAATCTCATTAACAATGCAGAGCTCTAAGAATATGAAACATTGAAAGCCTTACTGACATGTTTGGTAAATGGCAGATAAAGCTGTAAAGCCTGTCTCTGGTGAAAAGTTTCAAAGAAATACCAATACCTACCTTTGTCCCTTAATTCATGTATTTCTAGAATTTCTGAAATTAAATCTGAAATTATTAATATTTTTACATATATAAGTTGTTTGCTTAGCAAATCATTTAAGTCAATTTTACATTGACAATAGCATATTACCTTATCATTACAACTGAACCAGCTGGTTTATAAAAATATGAGATTTTAAACTAGTTCTGTTGCTAAATCTATACACTTATGTCAAACTTCATTACATTTCTAGCCCTATTTCTTTATTAACTAAATTTTTGTCCTAGGGAAGAAATGAAAGCAGGCCTCTTAGGAGTCTAATTTCCTGGAAAACTAAAAATCCCAGCTGTGGGAATACAGTGAAATATGGTCAACAGCAGAAACTTAGGTGATCTTACTTCACAGTATTTCTTAACATGGATATCTGTACATTTCCTTCTAACATAGCTGGAGTTCTCCTAGCAGAGTTGGGATTACATGTGGGGCTCCAACTGAAGGGATGATTTTCAGACTGTATCTTTCAGCCACTGAATAAAGACAAATGTCACCAACGTCAAACTGAACCCTAAAATTTAAACTGCAACCATTTGCTGAGTCACCAAATAACTAAAAACCCCACATCCTCATCTGTTAGCAAGTTTACTTTCTTCTGCTGGCCTCAAACAAAATACATACTGTAGTGATAGTGACTGCAGACATGAGGAAATTTTAAAACAATCCTTCTCTGGGAGACAGAAATCCATCCTGGGTCTCTGCACCAAAACTCACTGGTTTGCTCCAGAGATGTCAAGTTAGTTGTACTTATTGACAAAATCCCAAGAACTTGCAACAAGGAACTTGCTACAAAGAACTTCGAAGACTCTTTTCTTTCTTCCTATATTGTGGTATTGTTTCAAAAGCTCTCAGACTGTCAGAAGTCCTGAGGGAGATTGTGGCTTGTGCTAAATAGGAGTTGTGGAGAAGCCATGCTGTTCCCTGATATTGCAAGGAAACAACATAGTCTCTTTTACTGTAAGCAAACTCTCAGTTTCTTTAAACACAAGTTTCCAAGTGTGTAAGACTTTATAAACAATTTTTAACATAAAATGAAAAAAGTGTTAATGAACAGTGTTTGCTTCAGTGGTATTATGTCTTTAAACAGGTACGTTCCTCTAGGAAAGTGATGAACAGAGTTATGAAAAAAGTGCCTTTTAGTCTGTAATAATTGCAGTTTGCTAACATCCTTGTTGAATATTTTAAAATAATTTTCTTACTACAGAAAAAAGTAAATTGAGATCTCTCTACTTGGAAATACAGTAAAACAAGCTGATAAACCAATGGACTTTTGTTCCATGATGAAAGAGCACCATCCTCAAATTTTGAATTTAAATCGATGTAACCTTACCCTGCAGGAATAGAAAACTGTAAAGAAGAA
>PPHD01001955.1:7531-36909 GCA_002909625.1 Bambusicola thoracicus
AGACACTTCACATATTCTTTTGCTCAAATTTTTATACTTGTTTAAGAAGATATCTGCACGTGCACATGTTTTATCATATGGGTTTATCTGAAGTTTTACCACACCTAAAGTAAGCCTACCTAAAATAACGGGCTTATCTGAAGTTTTACCACACCTAAAGTAAGCCTACCTAAAATAACTAGTAATGATGGGCTCTTTTCAGCTGTGCACTCATTTTTAAATGAATTTATTGAAGTAAAGGATTTACAGCATATGGACTTACAGACTTCTCATTTGTTTAACTGGCATCCATATGTACAGCTTTCAGTAGAGAACTCTAGAACAGTATTTACAATGTAAATATCAACTTTTATTACATAAGAAACAAATATATCACAACTTTCACTTCACAACATATTTGTTCTGGTTTGATGACTAAAGTCATCTCTTTGAAATACTATGTAGAACTCAAAAATAACTTGTTCTTGTTGAAGAGTTTGCTAGGTGTCCTTCAGAGGTCCTGAAATGTAAAGGAGAAATATGTTTTAATAGCTGTTTTGGTAAGCCATTGTGTGATGAGGTATATAAAAGCAAAGAGCAAACAAGAACTAACAGCTGACAGAAAACCGATTTTGCGCTTAGAACTGACAAGTATGAGATGGGGCTCTTGGCGGGAGCTTGATAAACCTTGAAACTGGTAGATAAGGTTGTAGGACCAAGAATAAAGATTGAAGAATTAGACATAAATAGTACTGTAGGGCCTACAGAGCAGCATGGATCCATTTAAAAATAACTTCCTTCAGAAGGATATATAAATTCAGGCTTCTTGATATGCACTCCACCAATAAGTGGGCACTATGATAAAATGGTCAGTAGTAGTCAATACTAACTTTCACCGACAGTTTATCAGTCTGGGTCATCAGTACAGCTGATGAAAAGGGAAATGATTGAAAATAATTCCAGAAAGACACACTGTGCTGGTATTCTCTCACACTTAGTCAATGCCAGAAATTTTAGAAGGTGCTTAATGCAGAAGCAGATAGACTAGGAATAATCTTGTGTAGAAAGAACGTTTATTTTCTGAATCTCAGCAATTAGAAGTATTTTTGTTCCTTGAAGCATAAGCAGTTTTTGTCCTTTCTAATATTTGGAATCTATAGAGGAACAGCCATATATGTGTAATGGGAAAGAAAGTTTTCTTTAAGTCTCTGAAAGAAACAATTTGGAAAAATTCATTTTTTCTTTCTCTGAAAATACTATCTTCAAAATTATGTTTTGTTTATTTATTTTTCCCTTATTTATAGCCCAATAATCAATTTTTTTGTTACATTTGAGAATAATAGGCCTGATTCAACTTTACATTACCGTTTCAATTTTATGTCCCTGTGACATGGAAGGGTTTGTGTTTACATAAAAAACAAAAAATGTTTGGTGAATGGGCTTTGAATAATAGTAACAGCTAAATGTAGAGCAGTAACTGCAGTATTTTCATGCCAGATGAAATACATGCACCAGACTTCACACTGAAGTCAAGCACTTTTTTAATACCAATGATTCACACTGCTTATCCTCTTAGTTCTTGGGCAACTCTTAATGAGCTAGGTTATGTTAAACAAAATGTGCAGCCTTCTTTTTTTTTTTTTTTTTTTTTTTTTAATTAAAAGAAATATTGAGTTTGTTCTCTGAAGAAATAATAATCTTTGCAATTAAAAATGAGTTAATTCTGATCTTAAGCCACAATGCACACAAGCTGAAACACCCAAGTGAATGAGATACATTATTAACAGTGCCATTTAATTAGGAACTTTCAATAACAGCAATCATGGGATAGTTTAATTATTATTATTAAAATGATTATTATAGTCATACACAATCCCTATAGAAATAAGTAGCATTTCATGGAACACGGCTCTTTCTGCTTTTCTGATAGGCTATATATGATGAATGAGTGATCTCACTGTATCGGTAAAGTTAACTAACAGCAAAAGGAAAGAAAATCTAGGCGTACCAATGGGAGGTGGCTCAGCAGTTCATCTACAGAAACATCATCATAGTTTTCTGAAAAGGAAGGTTCAAGAATTTCTGCTTCATCTCGAAGTTTGGCTGGATTTAACTCTTCCTGGCTGTTGTGGATCAGAAACATGTTTTACTATATTCAGAAGAAAAAGCAAACAAGCAAACAATGTCGTGCTCTAACTATAGATATAGTACACGTCGTTAAACTTATACAGAAGTTATAAAATATATGAAATAGCATATTTAAAAAGTAAAAGGGCATGACACTTGAAAGAGGTGGTCTAAATGTGTAAATATGCAACAGAATACAAGCCCTAAAATATATAATTGCACTTCTCACCTATACTGACTAAGATACATATTCTTTTGGGGACTTATAAATTTCATGTCATTACATGAAGACAGAATTTCAAGAAATTGTGTGTTTTCCTTAAAAAATTTGTTCATCTTCCATAGTTTTCTGTTTTTTTTCTTAAGAATTTTAATACATACAAAAAATTAAGATTATGCCAGAAGCATTTTAAGACTGCCAGATGCTATCTCTTCTTTATTATTTTACTCTAATCTGATTGCAGCATCTGTTTCAGTCTGGAAGAAAATGCTGTCTGTATTTGAAAACCAGGTTATAATCTATGTTAAAAGTCATTAATGCTCACCATCTTTCTTTGTCCTCTTTGTATACATATATAGATATATATATATATCTGCATGTAGATGTGTATATACATATATATCTACGTATAGATATATAGATATATACAGGTATAAATCATAAATCTTATGTTTTGATAAAATACATCTATGGGAAATAAATACATATTTTCTCTCTTGTGGTACCTTCGTTTTCCAGTTAAAACTGAGTTTAAGTATTTCTTCACAGCCATTTGCTTTCGAAAGCGGCTGTAGTTGTCAGTGAAGACAGCATCAGAGTGGCGTTTGACAGGACTGTCCTGGGAGCTGGCAACATGCAACAGTCACAAAGGGAAAAATAACAGACAATATCAGTTTAAAAGAAAATATTATTAAACGAGTGAAATAAACTTTATAATATTAAGTTAAATAAATCAAATTTTTCATTTCAGTGATCAATTCCAGCTATAAATTTGAATCTGCTCTTGAAAAGAAGTCATTACCTCTATTGCTTATTATGCATCCTAATAACAAGGAACAAATTCTCAGTCCTCAGTGATTTCTAGAGGCTTCTGTTAAATTATTTCAATAGGATCAAGTGGTTGAATGGGAAATTCACAACATTCTCCTATGTATTCTCATAGCAACCATTATTATTTTTTAATAAACTGACTTATTCTAATTTCTTTTATTCATATATACCTATTTCAGTTTAGTATCAAGGCAAGAACTGGTTTAAGTCACTGTAATCTCTTGAAGGGCTTGGCCACTATTCATATTGAACTCAGTGAGGACTGAGGCTTCCTTTAAGGTAAGGGAGAGTGTAACATTATGCGTATAGCTGCGAATATTGTTTTAAGGAAGTATTAGAAGACAAAACATCCTTTGTGAAATCCAGATTTGGAGTCTTAATTTTGATGCATAATCTTGGGAAACAAGGTCCTGTTTTGTTCTGTGTTACTTTGTGACATAAGAGAAACTGGCACTATAGGTTTTGGAACAAAGGCAGAATTGATACAAATGGGTAACAATGGTGAACCTAATTTTCACTTAGCTTTTGAGCATATGAAGTACACTCTCATAGGAACTGCTATATTGGGTCAGACCAACGTACCACGTTATTACATTCCCAAGAGTGCTCAACAGGTGCTGCTTAGAATATGAAAACAAGAGAAGTACAGAATGACCCTTACTAGTACCCCAAGACCATTGGTTTATGTACAACCTGGTCTGTAATTTGCCCGTAGACCCATTGTCTACCAGTTTGCCTCATTTGTAAGCTTCATAGCATATCTAACACAGTGCTTTGGCAGTGCATTCTATGGCAGCAAAATCGAAAATCATCCCATGTTGTTGTTACTGTAAACCAATCGTTTCTTTATTTCACTGAGCATCACCCTGATGTTATGTAACTGCTGAGTAATCAATAATTTTCTTTTTACTTTTGCCAGTCATCCACCAAGCTAGCAAAATTACCACCAGAGGGTGAAAAAAGAGATAATTGGCATGGTAATCATTATAATATTGCCACTGTTTATAAGCAGTTATGTACAGTGTCTATTGCTATATCCTTCACAGCTGTATCAGAAATAAATAGTAATGTATTCATTTGGTAACAAAGCCCACAATGTTGTCAATAGAATTTTCAGCTCCCCATTATTATATCAATTGCCCTTTCATTTTCTCTAATGAGAACTTAGTTACAGAAGGGTAAAAAATTGCCAATGAAGCCATCTAGAAAAGAACTCTGCCTAATGTAAGTGTCACCTCACCTAACTCGTTTTCTAATAAGCGAATGCAGATATCTCTTCACAGCAAGTTTAGCCAAAAGATGGCTGTAGACACTGGTGAAAATTCCATCAGCATGCCTTGCATTTCTGAAATGGACAATAAATAAACTCTACGATACAACCTGGGTTTATATCACCTTTATAATGTTCATTTTGCAAACATACTGCTTTCCTTATCTATTGTACATATTAAATTAAGCTAATATCATAAAACAACTTTCAGATTTTCACAATATATTGTTTTCATCCTGCTTGGGAAGTGAATGAGCTCATCTTGCCAGAAAGGCAATGCAATCAACATTTCTGCAGACATTCCAGCTGCTACCAGTATTCAACCAGAGGCTATGGTTGGTTTTTAGTTTTGTTTTGTTTTTCTCTGTAATTGATCCTTCCTTTCTGAAGTCTGCTTGAAAATGTGACTGATCTTTTGGCATAAATCAAGCAATGCATCACCAATTGCACTTATGATTATAAAAGAAACTCACCTATCAATAATTCTGGACAGATCAAAATAGAATTTCTCATTTTCAGGTAGTGTGTTCTGCAAAATGTCTGATTCAGACTTTAAGGACCCATGGGCGCGGTCAGATTCACTGGCTGCATCAAAGGGCAGTCTGTTTCCCAGTCTATTAGAGAAGAAAAGCAATGAAGTGCAGTTGGCTGGAGATATTCAACAATTCATTGACACTTAACATTCCAGCTTGTGGCAAAATACACATCTACTTACTTCTTTAATCTGCAAAGCATTTTGAAGAAGTTTGTACAAAGCAAAATCACCATCAGGTATAATTCATGTGCAGTGATATAGTAACTGACATAGCAGATCTTCCTTCACATATGTTCAATATGTTTTCATCGTGCACAGTTACCTCCAGTGAACGCAGCAATTACAGCTCAAGTGACAACTGTGAAGCTTTATACAACAGCTCTATTTTATATAAATGACTGCTTCATCGCCCACCTTCACCCATACAAAGTGGAAGGAGTTCTGTGAAGTATTTATCCTCCAACTAAGACCTAAAACATGCATTGGAGTGTACACAAAACAGTTCTTAGGCCTTCTTTAGAGGAAAGCAAACAACACCCCCCAGAACTTCAGATAAAAAGAGCAGTCATGATTCTCTAACACTGTTTTGCTCTCTTCTGTGTGTTTTTTTTTTTTTTTTGCTAGTTACAAGTTAAAAACTGATGCAGATCTCTAAAATGTATCACTGCAAATGCTCTGCATAACCTGATTTACATTTACTTTACATCTTCATAAAATGCTTTTCCATGTGATATGTTATAATCTACCAAGGACATTCTGAATGCCTGGCAGTAGTTTGGTATCAGACGTTCCTTCTTCCTGCTGCTGTATTCCAATGCTATGCTAAACCCTGGTGTGGGCAAAACTCACATGTGAGAGCTAGAAAAGATTTCTGCCCTTCTGACTTGGCAGTCACTATAGCAGTTGTATTACTTACATATTTGAGGTGTTTAAGACCTCTCTGATCAAAATAGCAAAGTTGTGGCTGTGTAAAAATAACCAACCGAATCATAAGTCTTGGAAACAATTCACTGTACTCTCCTGGTACATAGTTCTCCTATAGTCTTATTTTACTTGTGTTCCTCTTACATGTATGTCAAAACACTTTACGCCAGCTGACTTAATCTTGTTAAATAACTAACAGAAACTTCTGCAATTCAAAGCATGCAGTATTCCAAAAGTACACATCAGTCCGAGCAGATCACTTCCCTTCCTTCAAGATTTGGGGGGAAAAAAGTCAACTTTTTCCCTACAGACATCTGTGCTTTTGTGCTATGACCTCCCAGCTAGGAGATAACGAGGCTTTCTCTTAAGGAAGGCTGCGCGTGTCGGCGGACACCCATCACCCCCCGCACCCTTCCGCCAGCCCCGGCCCCTTACCGCGGCACAGCAGGGAAGGCGGCGCCCCGCGGGGGCAGCGCCCGCGCCCGCCAGCAGAGGGCGCTGAGGAGGGCGAGGGCGAGGAGGAGCGGGGAGGCGCCGCGGTGCTCCATGACCGCCACCTGCGGAGGGAACAGCGCAGCCATCACCGCCCGCACCGCGACCGGCCCCGACGGGACGGACACAGCCGGCAGTGGGGTCAGCCGGGCTGACCGCGGCCGGTTGCGGAGGGCAGCAATGTCCGGGACTTAGCGATTAAGAACCCCCCAAATTCATTAATAAATAGACAGATAGATGGATATGTAAATGATATAAAGGAAGGGCATCTCCCCGGCTACCCAGCCTCGCACCAGCCAGACGGCTGAGTTGAGAGCGGGCAGAGTTACTCACGGAGCCGCGAGTCCGTCGGTGGGGCTGCTCGGGAGGGCGCTCCGCTGCTCTATGGGGACGGCGTCCTGTCCCGCTGCGCTGCTGCCGAGAGAACGGCTGTCGGGGTGCGACGACGGAGAACGGAGGGCGAAGGGGACGAGACGGAAGAAGAGGAGAGCTCCGTCCCGCCGTACGATCTGAGCTGCCCTCCGCGCCGCCGCGTTTTATAGCGTTTACACGTTTCTGCTTCCGAAGGAGCAATCACGTTACTGGGGAGACGTCACCCTTCCCAAGGGGATGGCCGCTTTGTTCAGGACAGTCAGAGACTTATATTTAATTCATGAGCAGCCGCGCATTCTACCTCTTCTCACCCTCCCTCCCTCCCCCTCCCCGCCGTTATCCCCTGTTATTTGATTTCCATTAATGAGTTAGTTTTGCGGGGAGCAGGGCCCCGTCGATAGCGCGGTTCCACCTCGCGAAGCACGAGAGCAGCAGGATGCTCCGGAGAGCATCGCGCCCCGCGATCCCCGGGGCTGCCCCCCGGGCCTCGTCCCTCAGGAGGGCAGCCCCGCGGAGCCCCCTGCCCTAGGGCTGCTCCCCGTCCCAGCATCGTCCCCGCCGGGTCCCTGCCCGTCGGATGCGTGGTGCAGAGCCTTAGCACCAGTTCTGCGCTGGAGGGAACAGATCTTAAGCACCAAACACCATATCTTGCTACGAACTTCAGCTTTTTTTTTTTCTTTTCTTTTCTTCTCTTTTTTTTCTTTTCTCCGTGTGTGTATGTACGTGTGTGTGTGAAACCTGGGGCGACTGCTCCTCCTCGTGTGATTCAAGCCCAAACCTCGGGTTTAGGGTTACTGCCCCAGCAAGGGGGAACCAGACGGTTTCAATCTTTCGGTTTCATTCACGGAACTCTCCCTGCCTCAAAGAGATCTGTGGGCAGCGGGGCAAGAGATACGAGGAAGGAGGGGTGGAATCCGCGAACAGAGCGGTGGGGCAGCGCTGTTCCCTCTTAGATCTCAGCCTGCCCCGTTCTGAGCCACCCACCAAAGAATCACAGCAGGATTTGGATCGAAACGTGTCCTGACCCTCTCGTCCACCCCTTTCCCACCCCCTCTTTTTTTTTTCTTTTTTCCTTTGAGCTTTTCCTTGCCTCTCATCCTCCTGACCAGAGGTAACGATTGTACCGACTCCTTGCAGACGATTTCACTCTTTCACTTCTCACAAGTTTCTTTGTTTCATGCCTCACTAAAGCAGGCTCAACGGTGAGGATTCTGCGACGCTTAATCGCATTTTCTAATTCAGTTACATAAAAATTAAGTGAATTAGATTAAAAATGCCTGGAAATTTGTTTCTCGGATGACAGCTGTGACTAAAACCAGAGTTCCTGCAGCAGTCTAATTTCAGGAAAATTTCCCCTTGTTACTGCATAAATAGAGGTCGAAGAAGCAACTCAATGCAAGAACAGTGAGATGAGCATCAAAAGCCTCGCGTTCCCCCCACCCCCAAATATCCAGCTAAGGTGTTCAGGCATAGTGCCGCATGCGCTGCCTGGAGAAGTTCAGTGGACTTCACCCAAGTGCTTGAGACACGAGAGGAGAAATTCTCCTCCTGGGAGCCGTGTTAAAGCGCAGAACAAAGATGCTTCAAAGGTTGCTGCTGCTCAGCCCGGCCCGGGGAGGGGCAGTCTACCATGGCCCCGATCCTCTGCCCGCCCGGGGCTGAATGCGGCCGCCATCCGCCGTGGGAAAAGCCCAAGCTCAGCCTGCGACTGGAACCAGAGAATCGTATTTTTCTTTTTAAAGTTTTCTTTGAGCTTGCTCATTTCAGCTGAGGCAGGAGAGAGGTGCAGTCAGGCTTCTTGAGGGCTGTGGAGCCTGGGAAGAAGGGGAAGTGCTGTGTCTGCTGCTAAGGGCTTTGTGGAAACCAAGTATGTTCTCAGCTACTATGTATGTACTATATGGGAAGCTGCATGCTGTGAGGAAGCGTGCAGTTTTCACTGTCAGAAAAACAAACAAACAACAACAACAACAAACCAACGAAAAACAAAGAGAATCACTGGTACTTTTTCAGTCGTTCTTTATCATACCGTGCCATACTGCGCCATGTCATACCATGCCACACCATACCATGTCATATCATACCATGCCATGCCATGCTGCATCCATTTATTTGGTATATGTTTTAAATCTGCTTTGCCATATGCATGTATGTATTTATTCATTATTGTTTTGACAGATATAAACCAGACTGGACAAGAGGGTGAGCATGCTTTAAGGTTGGGTAAAACAACCTTCAGAACTCTATGGGTGGCAGTATTCCTGAACAAAACCTCTCTAGCCTCTTTCATGATCTGAGCTGTTTTAAGTGTACCTATTCTTATAATACCATCTATTTTTCCTTTTTTACAGTCAAGAAACTGAGTCACAGAGGGAGAACAAGTGAATTTCCCATAAACATTCTCCAGAAGAGCCTTAGAATGACCCCAGATGTTTCAAGTACTTTTCAATTGCAATAAAATTATCTGCATTAATTTTCATCACCTTATTGTACTTACTACCTTCTCCTTGTGAATCAAGATAGGTTGAAGAGAAGATGCTACGTCCTTCTTCTTCCTTAGCTCTTCCTTTCATTTCAACAGAAGATTTTCACAGAAGGAAGTTCTAGGATGACTGAGATGGGTTTTAGGTGGCAATTCAGATTCTAGTCTTTTCCTATTTCTTTTCATTAAACTTACATGCTATACTAATTCTGTGCCATGTTGAGGTATTTTGATAGGAGTAAGTCATTAAAAACAAAATAAAAGCTTTATAAAAGAGGCAGACACAGAAAGCTTTGTATAGGAGTCCCAACTGAATCCTCTAAGTACTACCTTCTACTGAAAGAAAATTTGTCCTTTCAGAAAAGTGTCACTTGGACAACAATACTGCTTAGGAGCTTCTTAAGGGCAATAATCAGACACAGGCAACTCTCAGTCAAGTATTTTGCAGTTGCTGTTGTGGGAATCCTGGTGTGTAACAGCTCCACGTCGATTGAAGCTTTTGTCTTTATTTCATGTTATCAATCATCTTTTAGTTATTCCTGCTTCTTTCTTTATTTTCTTTAACTTTCCACTGAACAAAACCAAGATGATGATTGAAAGTTTTGCAAGACTTGGGAACTATAGAAACTCCATTATACAGCGTTGAAGAAAGAGTAAAAGTTTGTCTGAAATCTTAACTTGCCATTTATACACAAACCTATGTGGTGCATGATACAGGTTAAGTATGACCTAAAAGAACTACTTCATTTGGGGGAATGAGATTAGAGAGTTTTTAGGTTTGGTAGTTAGATTTGATTATTCCTTTTAACATATAAAACTACTGAAACTTATAGACCAAATAACTCCTACAGCCAAATCCTTAGCTAAGGGAAATATGCTTAGTTCTGTTAAGGACCTGCTTAATGTTTGCCAGATTTATCAAAAGAGAAATTACAGCAACAGTAGAAATACTGTTTTATTTTGGAAAAAAAAAAAAAAGAAGAAAAAAGAAAAAGAAGAAGAAAGAAAGAATAAAAGAGAGTTGTCTTAGAGCTTGCATATCGTATCAGAAAAGGAAACTTCTTCTGACTCATGAGCTCTGCCTCATGAATCGTTGGGTCTGAAGAATCTCCCTTGTGCATTACAGCTCATGTTCCTCCAGATTAGTTCAGAAATTCTGCCTTTGATCCCATAGCCATATTGCATTGATTCATGAGTTTTCAGAGCTTACAGAGCAGATCGATGGAGTACTACCATTCAGCTTTTCCAATTTCCACAAAAGAGATAACAGAAGAAATGTCAAGAAAGTGTACATATGAGTAGAACATTAAAATAAGAAGTCATAAACTAATCTGTCTTTCTCCAGTCCTTCAGCAGCATGACTAACATAACCTTCAATTTGTTCTCTCAGCACCCTGTTACCTTGCTTGTTCCCAATTTCCTGTAAACATTCACAATCTTCAATACCACCTGTTTGGAAAAAAATGATGTGATCACATGCTGAATCTTGTACTCACTCCACTCTTTTTAAAGTCATCTCTGGATACTTTTCAGGATAAATAGGAAAACCATCAGTTCATTCTTTTAGATTAGGTTTATTTCAAAAGCACAGTCCCTATGCAATCATACCTTCAGCCTGAGTCAGTTCTACAGGCTCAGAAACATGATAGCAAATAGAATAAATAACAGACAAATATTTTGCAATTGAAAATGCATGATTTCCTTCCTGTAACAGAAATATTCACCAGCAGAGTGCTCATCTCCTCAGTTCCCAGGCCAGGAGGTCATTGTGCTGGTGAACCAGGGAAGCATTCATTTCCTCTCTTGCTCATTTTGAACCCTCATGTCACACATCCTCAGAACAGAGTGATTAACTGTAGTAAACTATAGTAACAAATTTTTTCTACTTATGCAAGTTTCTCCTGTTCCAGGTGTTGCCTTCACACTATGACTCTGTGTGGTTAACAATTTCCAAAACCAGTTTTCAAAATCACTGGGACGCTGGGATAATTCCTATGACTTCCAATCCCTCCTCCACCTTTTAAGTCAGTATTTTTTGACAATTCACCACAAGCCATTCAGACTTATTTTTTTTAATGTATGAGCATGCTTCATTAAAACTGCCTAGATTTGATGGGCAATGAACATGAGGGCTGCTGAATCCTGTGTTATTCTCAACGGCCTTTTCTCCTTGTCTAGCATGCCATCTATGAAAACTGTTATAGACTGTTGTTTAGTTGCATGATTTCATGTCTCCTGTCGCTCACTCTAAGATACAAGTTCAGCTTTGCACAAAGACTCTAAAACCGAGATAGATAATGTTTTCTCTGGGTGTTTATACTGTTTGGCATGTGCTTGAAGTACTGTTTCATGTTCATCTGGTTCATGACATTCACCTCAAAACCTGAAAAATCATGTGGTAAAACAAAGCTTGTCAGGAAGACAGAGTGATTTGTGGTTTAGTTATGTCAGGTGCTCGTTTTAACAAACTATTTGAAATATGTCCTATTCCTATCAACAGTGCTATAAACTTCAGCAAAGGATCAGATGATGTTTTCTTCACCAGAAATGTGATCCTCCATACTATTGCAGCTGCCCCAGCCCACTTGTCTCCTCTGAAAATCTAAAATTACCTCTTTATATGTCAAGTATGTATGTCTTCAGGATTCTACAAGGTTCAGACTCAGCTTCTCATCCATATGCAGCTAACTCAAAGCAACACATTTTCTTTCATAGAGTTTAGAAAATTTCCACATACATTGATTCGTCTGTACTAAGCAGGATATTCTATAGTGAATCTTTTAAAAATCACTTTTTTTTTTGGTTAGTGATATTTTGATATTTGTAAGTTTAGAGCAAGATATTAAGAACTGCCTTTCAAATCTATGTCTTAGCATTTTCCCTGTGCTTTCCCACCTTTCACCTGTACTAAATAATACCCTTTCGCTTATAACTGTACGAAAGGCAAAGAGAATGGAAAAAAAAATCCATAAATCCTTCAGATTATTTATTACAAGTAAAAACTATCTAACAGCATGACAATAAAGCTCAAAATCACGAGACCAAACATGTCCAGGGCACATTATCTTGGGCTGATCTACTGTTGCCACTAACCTTCTGAAGTAAGACTACATGTTCACCAAAAGCTTCAAAAGCTTGAATCCAATAAACTAGCGATGCTACTGGATAGGAATACATCCCTAGATGCAGACAAGCTGTTGTATGTCACTTAATCTTACTTTCCTCTAATACTAGCTGGGGAAAAAAAAAAAAAAAAAAAAAAGGCATGAGTTATCACAGAATCTCATCCATTTATATATTCGTAACAATTGACTACAGAATTTTTTAGGGTTCACAGCGTCTGTGCTGAGATGACTGTGATAGTTCTCTGATTTTGCAGAGATCCTATTTCCTTTGTCTAGTACAAGAGCCTAGTTTTATACTGTGCATAAGGCCGAGTTCCTTCTGTATTCCCCACCGAATGTTGCTACTATTGCAGTCCGGAAGCTTGTGAGAGCAGACATTGTCTCAGGATATAGAAAAAAACCACATCAATTGAGATGGAAAGCACATTTTAAGATTTTAATTATGCCAGGATAACTTTATCTCTTGAACGGACCTAATCATCACAAATTCTTTATTTACTGAGCTGAAAAAAGCAACAATCTAAATGCTACAGCAGAAACAAGCTAAAAATGCTTCAGTCTGAAGCAATTACCACTATTGTCTTCAAGGAAAAAGAGCTGACAGAAGTTTTCTAAAATTGTCCTTGTGTATAAAGGGCGTAGTATAACGTGCTGTCCTGGAGCACTACTCTAAGTCTAATGTATGTTGTTACGTCTGGGAAATGTCATATTTGTACATAGGCTGCTCCAAAAGTAATGCCTCCTATGTATTCCTATGGAAACTACAACTGATACAAAGACCATAACAACACTGTTTGATAGAGCAAATTCTCAGATATAAAACACTGTTTTTCAATATAGTCACAGTATTAGCTATGCATCTTCACCACTGATAAGCAAAAGCATGCATGCCACACTTGTAAACACCTGCACCATTGGAGGTGATCCACTGTCACTGTCGTCACTGCTGAAACTCACCACCCACCTCTTTAATGTGCTCACATCAATTGGTTGGTCTCCAGAAATGTTCAGTGAGCATCAATGAATGTCACTGGGTGCCATTTTTTCTACATGGAGGAATTCAATGACACACCTTTACTTCATCTGCACTGCCATGTCACATGTCACTTTGTCATGCTGCCCCTCTGCTGCCATCTGTCACACAGCAACAAAATATGATGGAATACTGGTGGGAAGGTTCAACCTCTACTGCCATATCACCAACATCCACCTCTGATGTTGCAGGCAAACATAATATAACAGGAAGTATTATTTTCAGAGCAGCTCTCAGAACTTTGAGCACCTATGCAAAAAGAACTGACTGTTTTCAGTTCTATGGAATGATAACTTCAAAATGTTTCTATATATTGCTTAGCAATGAGAGGAATCTTAGCCCTTTGAAATCTGTTAAATTTCATACTGGAATTATGACAAGTCATAAATTTATAAATTAGTGAACTATATGTATGGGAACAGTTGAATCACGGCCTGGACCTCTGATTGACCACCTGAGGCGAGTGCTGAGTCAGCTGCAGGGGCACAGGTGAATGCAGTTCACAGGCAGCCAGGCTCCACCCCTCCTAGACCCCGTTTAAGGGCTGACTCCCAGTGAGAAAGGATCTCTATCTGGAGATCCTCCTTCTGGGAGCTCTTCTGTAAGGCCAAGACACAGGTAAAATCTTTATTTCATTTCTGTTTTGTAATGGGGTAATCTCTTCGATCCAATGCCTGTATGCCATACAAGTATATGTGAAACCTGTTCCTTGTGACTCTGGCCCAAATGTGCAGTTACATCAAAAGAAACACAGTAAATGTAACTGCATTTCTGTTATAACACTAATCCAGAATGTAACTGGAGAATGATTTTTGTTAAATTTCATGGTAGCAAATAATTATTTTCCTATGAGGTTTAAATACTATTACATCTCTCCAGGTCACATATAATTGTTTTATTGTACCTAAAACATTTTCAGTTTTAATATAAAAACATTTTGGTATTGATTCCAATTCCCTTTCTTTGTACTTCAAGAATTTCAGTGGAATTCTCCACACTTATATCTTCCAGTGTGTGGTCCATTGCATCTGCTATTCTTTGATGATATACTGGTCCATGCTCTGACACAGCTCAAGGAAATGACGCAACTGTGAAAAACTCCTTTATTCAAAGCTGGATTTACTGGCTATCCATAGAAAAGATTTCGTCTCACTGATCTGAGAATTTCATGAGTATGTTCATCAAAATTAGGTTTGGAGGATACAATATCACAAGAAAAGTAAACACCAGCAGTTCCAGAGTTCAGTAACTTTATGAAAGTCACCCAGAAATCTCTAGTAGATAACCAGAGCAATAAGTATGATGAAGAGCATGAATAGGTAAATAAACATTTCTTAATGATATGTAGGGAAAAGCTTTTTGTATTCATTCCCTTTGTGAGAAGGGACTAAACTGCAAGTACTTTGGAGGGCTAACTCTGTCAGTATCCTAGTCATACATATCCTTCTCAGCACTTATTTTAATGAGACAAGAGTGTATATTATCACAGTCTGCTTTAGAGTTCCTTTTTTTTTCCTCTATGAAAATGAATACATTCACTCATTAAGGCATAGGTGAAGTTTTCTGGTAGGTTCCTGCTGAAGTACTGTTACAAAGCCTTGAGTCTCGGTTTGAGAAGACAGTAAACCTGTCTGAGGTTTGGAGACATCAGGAAGAACATCAGTTTGCTATCACTCATTTGTGTTGCTGAAAGGCTCTTAAAGAGTAATGCTTCGTTGGCTCAGAACAGAGTTTTATTGACCATCACCTGGTGAGAAGTTTAATTTAGATCAAACTCAGGTGGTCTGCCGCAAAAAAAAATAGGGCCAGACTGATACCAACTAAGATGGAGAAATGTAATGGATTAACCAATTTGGTTTGTTCAATATTCTGAAAGTGTTTGTTTTGTTCTTTTTTTTCTTTCTTTCTTTTTTTCTCCCCCTAATAGAAGTTGAAATACTTATATCAACAAAGAGAACAAAACTAGGTGTCTATTTTCATTGTCAGATATGCTAAACTTATGCTTACTGGATGATTATGGAGCTCCTAAGTTGACCGCTGTGAAACACTAACCAGTGTAAATAGTGATTCACAGAGTTATAACTTCTTGGATGGTGGGATCAACTTTATGCTGACAGAAGGCATAATAGAGACATGGAGGATTTGATTTGTAGGCTTAAGCTTAGAAAACTTTCTTGCTGAGGCTCATTATTTTATCTATTGTCGCTAGCATGATACTCTAGGACATCATTAAAACAAAACTAAGCAGTCAGAAGCTTCATGTCATTCAAAATTGGATATTGGAAGGGCAGCAAAGTTCATCTGTCACAAGTATTCTTTCTTGTTCTTGTTTGAGAGATATTCTCAGTTTGCTACTAGCTGCATCAGCTCATTTGGGAGAGTAAAATAACATCTCTTTCTGCACTGACATTATTGAGTATTGATATTTTTAATACTGAGTTCAAAGAAAGCCTTCAGAATGAAAGGGTAACAGAGCAATCAACTTGATCAGGTTTATCCTTCTCTCAGTACTTGGAAGTAATAGGTTACTAAGCTGTGTTCTGCAGCCAACATATTGGAGGGAAGATATGCCATCCAGAAGGACCTTGACAAGCTTGAGAAGTGGGCTGATGCAAATGTCATAGTGTTCAGCAAGGCTCAATGTAAGGTCCTTCAAGTGAGTTGGGGCAATTTCAAGCACAAATACAGGCTGCATAAAGAGACTGAGAACAGCTCTGAGGAGAAAATGTGTCAATAAAAAACAGAATATGAGACAGCAGTGCACACTTGCCACCTGAAAGCCAAATGTATCCTGTGCTGCATCAAGAGAATTGTGACCAGCAGGCTAAAGGTGATTCTGACTGTCTCTTTGCTCTCATGAGACTCAGCCTGGTGTACTGTGTTCAGCTCTGGGGCCCTCAGCATAAGAAAGACGTGGATTTGTTGGAATGAGTCCAAAGGAAGGCCATGAGGATGATCAGAGGGCTGGAGCACTGTGAAGTCAGGCTGAGAGAGCTGAGATAGTTTAATTTAAATAAGTGAATCTCCAGAGTGACCTAATAGTGAACTTCCAGTACTTAACTGGAGCCTATAGGAAAGACAGGGAGGGTAGATTTAGATTAGCTATAATTAATACATTCTTTTCTGTGGGAGTGGTGAGGCACTGGAACAAGTTGGGTCATGCACTTTGGCTGCAACAACTCCGGCTTGGGGAAGAGTGGCTGGAAGACCGTGTTGAGGACGTGGACTTGGGGGCACTGACTGACACTCAGCTGAACATGAGTGAGCAGTGTGCCCAGGTAACCAAGAAGACCAGTGGCATCCTAGATTGTATCAGAAATACCGTTGCCAGTCGGAGCAAGGAAGTGATTATTGGCCTGTGCTCATCTTGTGTGGCTACATCTTGATACTGTGTTTAGTTTTGGGCCTCTCTCTACAAGAACGGCATAGAGGACCTGGGGTGTGTCCAGAGAAGGACAATGAAGTTGAGAAGATGGGAGCAACAGTTTTGTGGGGAGAGGCTGAGGAAACTGGGATTGTTTAGTCTGAAGGAGGGGGGCTCGAGAGAGACCTTCTTGCTCCCTACAACTGCCTGAAAGGTGTTTGGGTTCGAAGGGACACTATATGATCTTTAAGATCACCCAGTTCCAACACCCTGCTATAGACAGGGACACTTCCCTCTAGGGAAGTTGCTCAAAGCCCCATTCATCCAGGCTTTGAATGCTTGCAGGGAGGGGACATTCACAACCTCACTGGTCAATCTGTTCCAATATCTCATCACCCTCACAGTAAAGAACTTCTTCCTAATATCTAGTCTAAATCTACCCTCTTCCAGTTTAAAACCATTCCCCTTGTCGCTCATGGCTCAGCTCTGGTCAGTAGTAGGTCCCTTTCTGAGCCAACTGGAGCTGTCTCTGATCTGGCATGGAACAATTTCTGGACTCTTCCTACAGAATCCTGCCCTTTAGAGTGCTTCCTATCACATAAAGTCAACACAGCCCCTCCCTAAATGTCTGCCTAAGGATGTAAGGATAACCATTTTATCCTCACAGAACGTTTCACATGATCAAGGAGTGACAGGGGAAGTGAAATGAGCAGAGTAGTCATCTGTTTTCACAAAGAGAAAACTTTCATCAAATAGAAATCATTTGGCAGATACACGTTATGCTCTTAAATTAGGCAGTAGAACACTGTAGTTTATGAAATTATATCCTGATTCAGAAGAGTTATTAAGCATATGACTAATCTCACTGCAATGAATAATAAAGCAATAGAGATTAAGTCACTGGTGGTCAGTCAGTGCATTCAGGGAATTAATGGTAAATCTGAAAATCTTATTTTCTGGGTTGGTTTCAGGTAGCAATGCTCTGTTTTATGACCAGCATGTCCCATTTGCAAATCTACCCCCAAAGAACAACAATATATAATGCTATGTAGCTTTCTTCTGATTTACCACTTTGGTGTACTGATAACTAAATACTTAGCCTTAAAAGTTTTTGGCCATCAGTGACTCAGATTTTGAGTACGATGTCAAGCTAAGCAAGGTCATCTGGAACATTCTATCTGTTTTTAAAACTTCTGTAATGTCCAAAATTGGAAGAAACTTTTAAAACATCTGGTCACTCAGTGTCTTACAGAAAGAAGCAGGAACATCTGCTCATGTTCTGTGTTTCTAGTAAATACATTTAAATGTTCTTAATGATATCTAGGACTCTGTGCAATACAATCTATCTGAAAGCGCTTCAAAGATATGTGACACTTGTGGATTGTTGCTCATATTATGTGAAGGCTTTGATTTGTTACTGTCCTGGTCATTGTACTCTAAAGCTCTCCACATCTAAAATCAGAAAGTGGATGATAGATATCTGTTCAGTAGGTGGATGACATGTCAGTTCTAGGAGGAGATAAGGAATGTAGTACTCTGCATGCATTTTACTGTTACAGCAGAAGCTTGTAAATGTTACTTTTAAAATGTCTGTGAGAAGGCATGCAGATGCATGTGCCCTGCTGTGGATTAGGGATCAATGAACAAAGAGAAACCTTTTCAAACATGAAACCTTCTCAAACATCTTTCAGGAATATTATTAGGAAAATAAACTATCACACTATCACTTACTGTGCAATGTCATGGCAAATACGTTGTTCTCTAACTCATTTATGTTATTTGAAGCCCACCTTTACATACACTGACCTCTCTCAGTTCCTGTTTCTTTCATCAATATTTTTGGGTTACTAGGGAAAATTCTGGCCTAGAGCAGGTTCACTCCAGTGAAACAGATTAAAACCTACCATTGCTTAACTTTAGTGTTTCAGGAAGAATTAGTTATCTTTTTAAGTTCATGCATTTAAAATATGTTTAGATGCTGCAGGAATATGTTAATATTCAAATTCCTTTTTGTGATTCAATACCTACAAACACCTAAACGCTACAAGATGTTCTTTGTTGTGTACACAAGCACTCAAAAATACGTTTTCTGAGCATTCAAGAGTATTAGCGTTTTATGCTACCCAAAAATGTTCAAGAATCTCTACATAATGAATAACTTTTCATGTTCTGTACAAAAAGCTGGTTGTGTCGTTCCATGACTACTGCCCGAAGGGTTACAGATAAGAAAAAAGCAGAAGACCTGAAAGAAAAAAAAAAAAAAAAAAAAAAAAAAAGATGCTTTGATGCTGGCAAACTAGTGCTGGAGGGCTTATCACATGAAACCTGATCAATTCCTAAAAGTGACTCTCTGGATAACAAAATTATCTTTCCTGTTACTTGGCAGAATAACAAAAGGATAGGATAGAATGAAAACCTGTGTATTTTTGATGCTGTCGTTAATCAACATAGAGATACATGGAACTCATTATGCAACTGCATAAAGAAGCAATAAGCAGCAATAAAAAAATTTTGCATTCCTTCTAGTAAAGATCAGAACAGGAACAGAACGCAGGCAGAGAATGAATCTCCCTCCTGTACTTCAGCGGGTCTCCAATGGGCTTCAACTCAGTCCCTAGACTGGTTGCCAAAGGTTCATCCTATTTCAGTGCTGAACATTGGTAACTTCTGGATCTACATCCAAAATAATTCAAATTACTGTCAGCTGTGACTTGTGCTCCTGTCAAGCTGAAACAAGAATGTGGCAACACCTTTCCTCAGTGTGCCACCATAAAATAAAGTCAGTTGATATTGATGCAGGCCATCCCTGACCAATATAAGAATGATTTTGCAATTTTTCATTCCAAGGCCTTTCCATATTGTCCATGTTCATAGGCACATCAGAGAGCCACATCCTAAATTAGCAAATTTAATTTCTTGCTATGTTGAACCCATCACTCTGCATTGCCCATTTCACAATTAATCTACTTTTGTTTAAAAGAACTCCTTGCTCTTTACCAGCTCTCAGAGTGCAGTCACTTGATTCAGCGACTAAACAGATTAAAAAAAAAAAAAAGCCATATCTGTTGCAGACCACCACACAGAAAGCAGACAGGAAACATATTTATAAAAATAGCTCTGCTACCCAATTCATGTCCATCAGACACTGCCACCCTCATGTGGTAATATTGTCATAAATCTGATGGGAGCCAAGAGCCTCCATAAAAGTTGAAAGGAGACATAAAACCAGACTTCTCTGTCAAGTTGCGTTTTCAGACTGTGTTTGCGGGCAAAAGCACAGGATGCTGCACAGCCACCGCCTAGCACAGTGAGGTCTGAGGTTCCAGTGACGTCACTGCTGATTTGTAGAATTATGCTCTCTGTTTTGTGAAGCTATACCAGCAGCATATTCCTTAATCTGCTCTGGACTTGGAAGAGGTAAATTTCCAATTAGTATTTTTTTTTATTTTTTTTTGTTTTTTTTTTTTTTTTTACCAGAAGCTGTACTGCATCATAGACATCACCTAATTGTATCAAGTGCCTATAGGTCAGGGATCTGGCATGTGTCATTTCAGTTCTGAGAGGATATTTCCAGTAAACGTGTTTTTCATTTTATACTTAAGAATGAATATTGAGATGACTCAAAAACTTCATGGTAAATTGCAACTGAACTTTAAAAAATTGATTTGGCAAGGATTCTGCATGTTCAGTGTGTTACGGTATGAAGATCAGTAACTGTCTTAAGAGATAATCAGAAATTCTTCAGTAGGGAAAAGTGAAGGAATACTGAACACACTACTTCTGCAAATACATTGCAACATAACTAGACTCAGAAAAAGAGCTGGTAAATTTTGTCTTCTTTACTGAACTAGAACTAGAGAAATATTTTTTGTGCATATGGGCACTTAAAACAAAATTCTCTTTGTGAAAAGGAGCTCTGTTCACTTCAGGATAAAGTGTCATGACAACAGGATGATCAAAGTTCTGCCCATTCCTTTCTGTGTGATTCTGGTCATACCGTTTAATTACTGGTTCTTGCCATTAAAAAAATGCTATATATAAAACTGTTGTGAAGCTCAATTTGTTGCTTTTATATGCACTGGAGTCTGCAGAAATACTTTTAAAATAAATCAGTTCTTCCTCCTAATATTTTATTTTTTAACCGAAGACTATAAATGAGGAATGATAATCTTTTGATATAATTACTGTATAATCATTATGATTATTAAGATTGTTATAATTATTAATTGTAATAGCCTAGGTGATCCCTGAATTCTGCAGTTCAATTTGAAGGTCGATCCTATGCAATTTAAGCAGGCACTCTGTAAACGCTGACAACGTGCTTAAATCAAACACTTTGTAGATTGAAGTCTAAGTACTGGGAAGCCACTGAATTTTAAATCTGTAATCACCTTAATGGTGAGGGATATTCATATTGCCCTGAAGTGATACGTCTTTTGATGAACTCTCATTTCATCTAGAAAAGAGTTTACAAATAGTTTTCTCTTTTCTATTTTTTAATGAAAAGAGAAAACGAAGCATTTTCCTAATAATAATTATTTTAGTTTTCACATGCAGTCCTTGGAAAATGTTCTAACACGGTACATTCCAATGCTAACTTCGTGTACTATCATAATCTATGGTCTGTCTCTCCACAGAGAAGTGGAAAGATCAAATCTCCATTAACATTCCCAGCTACCTCAGTGTGAATAATTCAAGATAGTAAACTTCCTCTTAAGTATTTTTTATAAAAGTCAACACATTGATTTTTGAAAAAATAAAACCCATGAAATCAAGATTATAACACCTATCTTTATTTCACATTCTGCATCTTCTGGAGAACTTACAAAACATCAACTTCAGATATTGTTAAAACTGATACCCAACAATCCTTCCAGTTATGCATCAATCAATCTGTGTTTTTAATCTCCCTAATCCAAGCGAAATAAAAAAAATATTCTGATTTCCAGTGTTCATCATAAAAAATACAGTACATTTAAACTTCCTTGTCTACATTGTATACTAATGTGCTATAATCTAAGTAATATGCTGAGAAAATATATAGTTTGCATCTTAAACCGGGAGTAAAAAAATCACTTATCTTGAATGATTTCTCTCAAGGATGAAGAAATTTTGGCCTGTTAGGTACACACTGTAGGCCAAGCTGTCTTTTCAAACAGTCTGCTAGACTCAGTATGCAAAGGGAGCAGGTGTGTGAACTTTGTTTTTTGAAGGCACATCAGAAAAAGCAGTGTCACCTACTCTAGAGCTAGGACACTGTGAAAGCACTCATATGCAATGAGGTTCATCAGACTCAGTAAGACTGTAAAAGAAAAAATATTAAAGAATAGAATAAATGAACTTCCTTTCTCCAGAGGTCTGTCTCTTTTTTTTTTTTTTTTTTTTTTTTTAAGTCTGTAGCCTGTGATTACCCAAAAGCAGTTTTGTAGCCTTATCAGCAAGTCTTTGGCGTACTGGAACTCAAAGTGTCTGCTATGAAAAAATGTGAACACAGTAAGCGGTTGTTCTAGCACTGACATACATTCCTCTAGAAGGGAAAAAGTTTGTACACTAAAAATAAAACATGAAAGCCAGGCAGTAAATAAATGCGTAATAACTTGCTTTTATAGGAAAGAATGCTTGTAGTTTATAATAAGTAATGCTTGTAAGTTCAATGTTTTTAGAAGCGTTTGCAAATTGAAAGATTTCTGGCTGGAAGACTGTAGTTAAGAGATCAGTAGTGCTGCACAAAGGATGTTGAACTCTGCAGAGAGATGTGTGCTGCTAGACACCAAAAGCCTGCAAAGTAAGGTGCAAAGCATTTTACCCATTCTCAAAATCTGCTGAATACTTGTGCCTCTCAGAGAACAGGTAAGGACTCAGGCTCTCTGCTGAAGCACAAGAACAACCCTTCAGTATCAGTGGTCCTGCAGCTGGTAGCTGTCAAGCAGATTTAGGAATTAAATGTCTGTTTCTAAGTGAGGAGTAAGACTCTCCTCCTATTCGTGAAAATTCTTTTGTCTTTATTCAAATGTGTAAGACCTAACAGGAAATTGATATAGTAAATCTTAAAACTGCTGCCATCTATCTGCGTTAGTTCCAAATCCTGAACTTCTCGTGCTGGTGCAATTAGTCTCAGATAAGCAAGGGGTTAGCTTGACAGAACATGTGTATAACAGTCAAGAATGTAAGTTAACCTCAACTTAAATATTCCATTTTTTTCTTCATATTCCACACAGCAGTACAATACCAGTGTTCAGCTGTAAATTTCTAAAATGCTGAGCTAATGAAAGACAAGATTTCAGTGAATAACTTTCCAGAAAGATTTAAAATTTTGTGCAATTTGAGAAATATAATTTTAAATAAGGAAATGAGCAGTCTCACAGCAAAGCAGGAAACTTAATTAGAAAAATAGTGGTCATTCATGCAATGCTTATCTTGATAACCATAACCAGAAAAATGAGACATCAGGTTTTCTGTTCCCATACAGCCTTACTGGGCATTAAAAGGTGGCTACCTCTTCTGCTGGCAGTAGATAGAAAATTCTTTGAGACTGCTATCAAGCACTTAGAGTGTTCTTCAAAACTTCTCTTTACATAAAGGGTGATATACCTCGACATTTTTCTCATACTGTGAGGAATTTCATACAATCAACTCTAACATAGTCTTTTTAAGGTCCTCTGCAATCAACGGAACCATGGATGGGACTGTGATGTTAAATCTTCTACATGGTCTTTGTCTAAGGTTCCTCAGTTAGAAACTGTTATATGGTTATAGCAAAAAGGTGGTTAATGGAAGTGTTCACTGGAAGTTTAATATCCTTGGGAAAATGCATAGAACCAGAACTTTTTGGGTTTAGTTTGCTTGTTTACTATTTAAAAGTGATCAGAATAGTGAAATTTGCAGTAATGTCTACATCAGTAATTCCTAAAATTCTCTTCGAGAAGTGATTCATTTTTTTTTTAATGCAGCAGCATTTTCTTTCCTCTAAAGAAAAAAATACAGTGGTTACAATACAGCAGTAGAAATATGTAAGCATGCTGCAAAGCAGTAAATTAGAGCCAGTAGTGCAAATACAAGTGATTCATTGGATGGTAGGACATAGCTCTCTAAGAAATCAGCACTACTCTCCTCCTGGCAGTGCACATGCCCTCTGCAATGTGTTGCGGCAGCTGGAGACTTCTTGGAGATCTTCAGCATGCACAGAAAATTGCTTTGAGATGATTGAGGTTCCTCCAAAAATGACTGTGTGTGTTTGCAGTGAGGACCTATCTCAGGAGTCTGGGAATGCTTTTATGATGGTTTCATATGCAGGAGGAGGGGTTTGTGTGGTGTGGCAGATGCGGAGGCTGTTGTTAGACCAGTGGAATTCAGGTCGACTTAAACTGTTGGTTGTGCTTCCCACAAGGGTTGTAGTGGTGTTGGTGGGAGTGAGGGTGATCAGCTGACTGTTTGTCTCCACGGGGAGGGGAGGAGACTGCAGGAAAGGGTGGAAGGTGGATGCGCGGAAACTTGACTTCCTGGGGAAAGAGTTGGCTTGCTCCAAGGAGGCTTGCCGCTGGAAGGTGAGGCTGGCCAGACTGAGGTTGCTTCGACGTTCACAGCTGCTGTTTCGGTAAAATCCAGTCCTGCTGGCAGAGTGGGAGGTGGGTCTGGACCGGCGAGTGAAGGGTGAAGAATTCCCCTGGGAAATGTGGGCGCTAGCTCTGCGACGGGACAAGCAGGTGAATAAGGCCCAGATGATCCCTCCAACCACTAGTCCAATCAACATGGACACTGTGAAGGCTATCGTTACCTGCTCTGAAATAGAACAAAAATACACAGTAAGATTTACTTCAGATCTGAAGCATAATCTTGCCTGAAAACGATTTGAATGTGGCAGCCTCCTTAAAAGATGAGCAGATCTACACACATTTGTACAAAATATGTGAACCTTTATGGCACAAACAGAGGAATTCATACTGTCCTCGCTACAGAGTATTTTTTATGTAGCTTGCAGAACTCAACAATGTCTGGAAATAAGCTTTCATTTAATACCAACCTCTGTGCCAATGCAAGGGAAAAATCTTTAGTCTCTCTCATAAATGGCCACCAAGAAGCACCACGGTGTGCTTATGAAACCACCAAACTGCTTCTTCTGTGAGCAATACACAGTGTGGATTTAGGCAGGCTTGCCATCCGTTTCATAGATATTTATGCTCTGTTTATGTGTTTACTGACTTACCTATTATAAGTGAGATATATCCATGTTCCTAGAGGATTAAGCCTTGTATTTGTTATAACAAGAGATCACATCCCAGTCTTTTACCACTGAGAAAAAGATACCTTAAATCCTCATAATAATTAGTGTAAATTACCATACCCTGAACTATTTAGGTCAAAGGTAACTATTAGTAGTACTAAATCTGTTGAATATTTCCCATGCTTAATTTGAAAATACATTGATCTCCCATTGGGAAAATAAAGCATTAAGAGACTTGAAAATAATGAAGAGCATGACTAGTGTCATTTTCTCCCCTACGTGGTTTCATAGGTGTAGAGGAATAAGATTTTCTAATAGGTCGGGTACTTCAGAAAACTTGTACATCTGTAATCTCAAATAAGGCCTGAAACAAGTAGAAACATTTACAGATCCCCAAAAATATGAGAAGGGTTTAGATCACAAGTGAGATGAAACTCTGTCTTGACTACTGATTGAGCAAAGAGGAAATGAGTGAAAGAGAGCCATAGAAATAGATTAAATGATTATTCTGTCTCTGTTATGGTGCTTGTGAAGCACTTCTGTTTAAAAGGAGAATGGAAAGGAATAGGAAAGGATTTACTTATCTATTATTATCAATACAGATACTTTTCCTTATCTATTTTCTTGCTTCCTTTCTCCCTTCAATGAAGGGTTTTAGATAGCACCAACAATACCATGTACCACTGACAATATTGAGGAGTTAATTCATTCTGTACTTTTTAGGACAGATGAAAATGTAAGGAAGCCCAGAAAATTTGAATTCTAATTAAGCCACTAGCATTTTGGATGTATATGCAATCCTGTTGTTGCTTGTTTGTAATCTCTGTTTTCAGATAGGTTTCTAATCACAGCAGTTTGCAAAAGGTAGAATAAAGATGTAGATGATAAAGTACGGGATACTTCTGCAATGCACGTTTCCCTGTTAGAAAGACTTTGTTGTCCTTCTGATCAGAGGCAGACCACACTTGACCTCAAAATACTATTTTTCTTCAAGCCCTCATTTTTAAAACTAAGAAACTCTTGTCTTGGCAAACAGCAGCCTAAGGACAAATGTTTGTTCTGTTTTTGCAGGAGATCATGAGCAGCAGCATCCTGTGTTGCAACTCCTGACTGCAGATCAGAGCCCCATCACCATCAGCAGCCTTTTGACAAACACGTAAAGATTCTGCACTTTATAAAGATATATTCAGAGGCATGGCAGGCCTTACTGTGACATTATTCTTTATGTGAGAAACAGTCTATTAGGCTATTTTAGCTTGTTTAACATCTTCTGTTGCTGCAAATTTCTCCTCATACTCCTGAAGATGAGAAGGAAGAGCCAGATCTTGATTACCCTCAGGGAGGAGAGCCCAAGAGGTGTTCTAAAGACACATTCCCAAAGACCACAGCTGCTGTCTGAGCACTCCTACTCTTGTCCCAGCATGGACACCGGAAAGAGGAGAAAAGCTAATCCTTTCTTAGATTGATTTCCTTCACATCTTGCCTAGAATACTAGTTACATTACTATATTTTGAGATGGTCAAGAAATCCTACAACCATAGGGGTCTGTGCTGCTTCCTACTATCCCTGCTTTTATTTGGGCTCCTGACTCTCGGAGAAAGGTGCTTTCTCTGAGGTTCGCATGAGACTCTGTTAAACAAACCAGCATATTTGGCTCTGGGACGGCCATTCACCATGACAAGGGTTTGTCCCTTTATCCCTCTAGCCATAATTTTCACCACCTGTGCAATTTAATCAGTGCTTCACAGTTAAAAGCAGATGAGGGAATTGACAAAGGTATTGAGTGTAGCTCTTCAGTCTTTCCCACGTGGAGTTCCCCTGTGCTGGAAGTACAGCACAGGCAATTATCCTTTTTGATAATACCTCCATTTTCTTTAACTTCTTTTATTATCTTATTTCTTTACCTCTATGTTTGAATGCAAAAATAGAGGGTCAACTTAATCCTTGGGGAAACTCAGCTGGGATAACTCTGATTATTGCAGTCCCCATGTAGTAACTCATATTCTCTCATTTCAATTTATATCAATGTTTGAGTCTTCTAGTTCCTATTACAGAAATATCACTAGATCTATGGGTTACTGGTACTTCTTTCTTTCTCTCCCCAGACTATCCCTGACTTCAGTGGGAACAGCGGGAGCACCCTAATAGGCCAAACTTGCTTTTTGTTGACTCCCTGAAGAGGATGAATTTTACTGAAATGTAATTCAGTTCTAAAAACTTGCACTGAATCTATGCTCATTGATTTCCTCTTTAGAACGTCCAGTGATCACAGCCCTGAGGTGCATTGGAGAAAATACTACAAAACAGAGAAAAAATCAAAGGCAGAGTGGGACTTGCTGCACCTGGGATTTTCAGGGGAACAGCTGGCTTTCAGAGTTGTTTTTCTCATCCTTAATCTGGGCAGTGCCCGGGCAGATCTAGCCTTTCAGGAGAGCAAGTGCAATACTGCTAGGATGTGTCTCCTAGGGAGCTGTTATAATATCCCATGGTTTACTGAGGGCTGTGTGTGCTGTTCTGTCCTCTGCTTTTAAAAGAGGAAAAAACATTTGGGGAAAAGGTAGGGATGCTGACACTAACTTCCTTGGTGCTAGTTCTCTAAATACGTTTTGAACAGTATGTTTCTCAGGTTACTCACAGTGTCTTCTTTGTTTGTTTATGTTACAAATGAAAAGATTGGGCATCTCATCTCAGTCAATTTTACCTCATCTGATTCTCAACAGCAGCTGAGACAAAGGATAAAAGTTTTTCAGCAATGAAAACAATGAGACTTCCAGGTACAATGTCAGAAACAAAAGGAAACAAAGCATAATCCAAGCCTGCTGCAAGATTAACAATTTGATACATTAGCTTCATCAACTTTCTTATCTATGGTCCTTCCACTGTATCCATTTTAAAAAGGTCAGAGTTTCAGAATCTACTTCTTTTTTTTTTTTCTGCTGTAGTTGTTGCAGATTTTGTTGAGCCTTTTACAACAGGATCTTTAGCAGAATCTGTTGTGATACGACAAGGGGAAATGATTTAAAACTAAAAGATGGGAGATTTAGACTAGATATATGAAAATGTTTTTTATGATGAGGGTGGTTAGGCACTGGAACAGGTCACCCAGAGTAGTCGTGCATGCCCTATTCCTGGAGACACTCAAGGTCAGGCTGGACGCGGCTCTGGGCAAACTGGTCTAGCTGTAGTTGTCCCTGTTTATTGGAAGAGAGTAGAACCAGATGACCTTTAAGTGTCCCTTCCAACTCAAATTATTCCATGATTCCATGAGCTATATGTCTGAAGTATTACTATGCATTCCGTCAAGTTTATAGTCTCCAGCAAGTCCTTAATGTACTGTAGAATCCACACAGAAGAAATTTGGAAATCTTATTAGTAAAGATGATAGAATATCTGGGAAGGTGCTTTTGAAAAAAGTACTTCCCATCCAATTTAAGCATCAGTAGCAGGAACAATCAATCTGCAAGTCTTCTGAGAAGAAATATCTTGGGTATATTTGACCAGAAAATTAATAACACAGCCTGATTAATTCACCACTGTGAAAAGTTAAGACAGACACACAATTTTCCTGCCACTATGCTCACAGATCCACACAAATGCAAACTCTTCAGCCGACTGAGTTCATGAAATGACAGTAATATCATTTAAATCATGAAAGTAGCAACTTCAGAGAGAGTTTCCCAGGGTAAGAACCAGGGCAGCAGGGGAAGAAGGGGGATAAGTACTAAATGCAAAGAGCAGAGAGATGAAAAAGCGTCATTCAGTGTACATATAACTTGAATCTGAACTGCATCGTTTCCTATAATTACCAAAAATGGGCCAGTCAGTCTTTAAAGCATCTCATCTGATAGTGCTATTGCCAAGTGTAAGGTGGTAGATAACATCCTTATGATGATAGCTATACATTTCATCTCTGGTAGATGACTAGTAGATCACTGGTTTCTAATAGATTACTCAAATATTGCAATCTTCTTCATGTTTTGGAGCTATTAATTTTTTTTGTGTGTTTTTCTCCATTAAAATCGAAATCATAAGGTAGTTTTAAAAGTTAGAAGTGCTAAGGTAGTTTGTTAGTCAAGAATGGCATTGCTCTGCATTAGAACTTAGCTTGCAATAAAGATGCCTTATGCATATAATATTAGTTCATATTCCTTTTCATTTACTTCAGTGACTGAGAGTAGTTTTCCCATCTGTTCTTTTCACTTGCTCAGTAAGTTCATGACATACAAACTTTATTTCTTGTGGGATCCAGCAAGCTTGTTGGTAGAACATATCACCTACAAGTTGCTTGATTTCAGCTGTATGAGAAATGAGAAATATCAGAACATAATATTATGTTGCATAGTGAAAAAGAGCTATTTTTGTATTTTCCATTCAAATTTTAGAATTCTGTTTTTTTTTTTTTTTTA
>PPHD01001956.1:0-38136 GCA_002909625.1 Bambusicola thoracicus
GAGGCCAAGAGAATGTCTATAATTGGTTGCTGTCCTCATCTGCAAACAAACATTTCTTTAGTTTTTGGATGATATACAAATACTGTAGAAACAAAACAGCATTTCAAAGCAGATCATATTTCATGGTTAAGTAAGAATCTGAGAGCTCCAAAATCGAACTGTGATTACAACACTTGCCTGGTGGTGTGCCTTTGTGCATTACAAAGCTCTGGGTTCATCAGCAGTCAGAGTACATTCCTGATGTTGGTACAACATGTGCTCAAGATAGGAGTTTGCCGTGTCAAAACTGTGTGCCATCATCAGACAACGAATCCCCCATTCCCCATTCTGCAGTGCGCTTCTGCCTGCTCCTCTCTCTGGCTGGAATAGATCTGTGCTGTTTGCTCAGCTGACACCGTGCTTCCTAAAAACAGTTCCTTCTAATTTGAAACAGGCACAGGAACAACGATAAAAAAAACATTCCCTCCAACCCTATCATCATTTTGGCTGTAATTTGATTCTACTTTTTGTTGATTTTTGAATTTTGTAGACTCACCCATGATTTATTGAAGACTGTGCTGTATGTAAATACAGGAAGATTGGAGTGGGAGTACTGGAAGATGATGGAAGAGAACACCGCTGACTTGGAGGCGCTCAAAGTAAGTCATGTCAAAGCTGCTGGATTTCCTGACATGGTGTGCTAAATAGCTGTCATGGTGTGCTAAATAGACATGATATGTTGAAAGGACGGCTGGAAGTTTTTAAGATGATATGGTCATAAGCAAGCTAGGGAAATGTGGTTACTAGGAAACTTATCAGGCCCAGAAGTCTTTGGCACCAGTACCATGGAAGCCTCAATAATATTTGGTGAGATGTTTCAGATGGGAGTTCAGTTTCTCTGTTCTAGGCTTGGCTGCATTCAATTTGTCCTTTAATGTGTCGTGGAATGAAATGAGAAGTGTATTAAAACTGCAGCTGCAGAAATTGGAAAGCATGGCAGATGGTAAAAGGCATTGTTAAAGTTCTTAATACTCTTGATAAATAGAAAGAATGATTGGAAAGCTGTAGGACGTAGTACAGAGATGACAACAAGGGAACAACAGAGTATGGGAGATGAAACAAAGTGCTGAGATCCCAGATGGGGAATGAATGGTTGGCCAGAGATGGATGGAGACTTATAGTGGAGCACAAGCCTGGTGCAAAATAGAGACCTACTGTTTGCAAAGATGCTGATAATACGTTTAATGAGGAATACTGCCACCAGAATAGGTGAAGTAATCTTGTGGCTCAATTAAGTTTGGTAAATCTTCAGATAAAACATCTGGTTGGGACTACTCTGCAAAGAAGTTGCGAACTGGCTGGAGAGCCTGCAGAAAGTATGGCATAAAGTCCAGCAGTGTGTCATAGGCATCTGCCACATGATCAGAGATCCTGGAACCTGTCTTCATAACCTATAAATACAGATAACTCCTCACGAATACATAAGATGCTCTTGTATGGAAGGGAATATTTTGTTCTTAGTGTTCATGCTGGATAGGGCAATAAATGATGTGTGTAAACTGCATTAAGATTGATTAAAAGTGCAACAGTAAGTAAAATATTGGCAAAGGACAATGAAATCATTAGAATGGATTGTCTGGGAAGGTGGTGGAGTATTGATTACTGCCTGCATTTAAGGAAAGGTTGGATGTGTGTCTGTCAGGAGTGGTTAGCTGTGATTAGCTGCTGTAAGCAGATAGGTTACCTGGTCACTAAGGGCCTTCCTAGCCTTGTTTTCTGTGATGCTGTTCTTTATCGTTGGGGCACTCTTCCCTGGGGGCTTGGTGTGCTGTAGGACACTTGGTATGGAGTGTGAACCCATTCCTGTAGACCTTGTGGTGCAGTGGGTGCTGCCAAGTGTAAGTCATTATTTACAAACACAATGAATGACAATGAAGGCTGAGTTTCCAACTAAGCTGTCAAGGGTCTCTTGGGCTCACGAGTAAGATGTTCAGATGCAGCAGAAATAGGACAGCTGAGGTATTTTTATGAAACCTTAGCCAAAGCCATGTATGTTTTTTTTGCCTTGCTCTTCAGTCACCGCCTGGTGTTTGCACCCTCACCAATACAGCTTGTGCTGCTTTTCTCTCATTAGTCCACACACAGATTTATTAGCAAAGATGTCAACTGTGCTGAAGAAGGGATAATTGAAGCAGTACCAAATAGCAACAGCATGATTTTTTCTGTAACGTCTGTTCAAAAAGAACCACATACAAAAGAACAAAAAATAATAATTACGAAATGAAATTAAATGCAAGACAATGCAGGGCTTGCCAGAGCCAAATGGAATTAAAATGCCAACGATTCTGAGTTTAGCTCTGTATTCAAACATTAACTCCCATTATAGTCCTAGCATGGCAACTGGGCTATTCCACTCTTTGGTGGTGCGTGGTATGAAATAGGTAAGTCGTCTTTCGGAAGAGAAGTCAGTAATCAGTGTATACCTCCACAAAATTCATTCCTTCAGCTTCATTCTGACTTGCTTGGGCATGGTTACTTCTTGTGCACAAATCTGTTTTTGATAACAGCTAAGTTGTTGTGTGTTGATTAAGCAGTAGGTTATGGGCTACTTACATTTCTGTTATAGACTCAGAGCGGCTTTAATTAGGTTAAAGAGCATTTCCCCATTCTGTAACAGTAAGAGTGGCATGTATCAGTTAGTTGTTAAATTTTGGAAAGCATTCAGCTTACAATCACATTGTCTTTTTCGTGAGTATTTTGCTGTATTTCCCTTATTGCACTGTTGAATGATGGAGATCTTTATCCAAAAGAAGGGATGGGGTAGGGAGGTGATGCTGTGATTTACATGGCAGGTAAAACTGTTTTTATCCCAGCAGAACAGGGAAGGACTTTTTTTTTCCTAACCGAAAGGATATGTATGACAATGAAAGAATAATTCAGGACTTATTCTGCAAATTCCCTTAGAAATGCTCTAAGAATTCGCACCTTCAGGTTGGTTTGGTGCCTAGATATTAATGCTGCAAGAATTGTACAAGGAGAAAAAGGTTTAGAGAAGACTGAGGTGTTTCAGTAGGGAATGTGAAACTTAGGCCGTGCACTGAAATGAAACCTGGGGAAGGTGTCTCTGAGGGAACTGACTCCTCCTGAGCTGCCTGCAGAGCAGACCAGGATAGAAGACAGCAAAGTTGTATTTCCTTTCAAGGAAGCAATGGGACTCTGATCCCTCCATGGGGGTAGATTTGTAGCATAAGAACGGACATACGTAAACGAGCACTGCTTTAAATGTGAAAGTGGGACTGGGAAAAAGGAAAAGAAAAGAAACTTACTCTGTTCTTGCATCATGCCACAGAGGTACTATGGAGTCCACAGAGTCCTATGGTCCTATTGCATGACTGTTTAAATACCTGAGGTGGACCTGTCTCCAGACACAGCTGCACTACTAAGTCAGGCAGTCTGCCACTGCCTGCTGGTTTTCTAATAGATCTGAGGTTAAATAATTTGTTGTTGCTTTTATTAACAGCTAAAAGCAACACAGAATGGATAGCGATCTTTGTCAGTGAAACAAACACAGTGTCAATCAGCATGTAATAGGCATCTGCCAAACTTTGTAGGTAGAGATCTACTCCATTCCATTCAAAAAGCTGATGTAAGAAGTAACATAGGCAAAAGTCCAAGTGATAGTCATGATGATAAAAACTTTGTTAGGTCTAAGGCAGAAACTTTTAGCATCAAAACAGCTGAACTGTGGTCAACATTGCTGTGCTGGGCACTGGACAAATGGTTTTAGTTGAATGACCTTTGGTTGCAGAACTATGTCTAGTATGAGGGAAGCAAATTAATGAATGAATGGAGTCTGCAGTGGTCAGCTGATCAAAGTTATCACCCGGCACTGTGTCCTCAGCAGAAGGCAGTGTTACAGCCTACAGACCAGACAGGTTTGTTTGTGTGGGGTCTGATGGGTACTGATAATTCTGGCACAAGAAGCTGAGGAGGAGGAAATAGATGGATATTGTATCTTGGTGTTGCTGTTCTCTTTGTTTCTTCTCTGGGGGATTATTTCCCCAAGTGCTGCTTCACTGTATTTCTGAGGTGTCTTTTCTATGTTGCATGGGAGAATTTCTGTGAGAGGTAGTTGAGAAATAATGACCTGCATGAGAAGTCAGATTATAAATGCAATTAAATGGTATCACAACGATGTCCCGTGCCATTGTTCCAATGTGTTTATCTTAGTGTTAGATTTACTAACTAAAATTCAAACTGGGGCAGCTGCAAAGAAAGAATATTAGGATTGCAGGAAAATGAAGAGCCTAATGGGAACCACAGTTCCATTAAAATGCAAACTGCCACGTGAGTAAGAGGTGTTTGGTTTACCTTTAAACTTCAGAGTTTGAGGAATAAAAGAAAGAAAACTCCTTGTGCATAAATGTGCCTTGTTCCTCTTCCAGTAGGAGTACAAAGGAGGAGGAAAAAAACAACCCCATTACTTTATACAGTGATGTTTCAGTTTCTAAATGAGATCTTATGATAGTGTGACAAAAAACAACAACAAAAAAAAAAACCAACAAATCTATATATAATGACTTGAAATGTCTCTGCTATCTTCTGTTCCTTTGAATTTGTTCCACGGGTCTGTGCTTCTGTTCTACACTGCGAAGTCCTGAAGCAAGGACTATCCCCTTTTGAAAGGCAGAGTATAGTTGATCCTCATCCGTTTCACAGGTCAACCCAGAGCTTCTCTTCTATTAAGTACACTGGTGGGCTATCTGTAGAAACACAAATGTTTGTCCCTGATGCTGCTGTCCCAACGGCTTTCATCCATTCCATATCCTTGGCTTTTTTTTTCTTCCAAGAAGAACAAGCAGTTGTGATGCTCATGTTATATCAACATGGGAAGAACCACAAAAACAAACAACAAAAAACAGCCAGTAGTCATTCAGCCAGTCAGTCTTCACCATCATCTACTTTTGCACCATTGCAGAAAACCCATACCTTGTGTCACCTGCAAATACTACAGGAACTGCCCATCCAACAGCAATGGAAAGAGGAGTGTGGAGGGCGAAACAGTAGTTCTCCATTCTGGATGGCCATGTGGACTTCTGGATGTGTTGGGAAGCTGAGTGCTCTGACATGTTGGCTTTTTACTTTGACCATATTCACATCCAGGTGTGTGATGACTTACATGCTTATGTATGGGATGCAGAGACACAGTTGGTCTTGATGGAAGAAGAGACTCTTGTAGCTGATGGCTGGCAGTGCTGTCCCCAGTACAGCAATTTAGGGATCAGCAGCTGGCTGATGAGATTGAAGGTCGCAGCCTGAACAGTCTGGCCTGAAAGAAGAAAACAGAGCTGCAAAGCTAGCAATACAGCACCTGTCCCATCTGGACACACAAATTCAATGTTATGGATTTTGTTACAAAGATTAGAATGCAGAAACAAGAAAATGCAATGCGAGACATTTAAGAGGAGAATGAGGAGATGCTTATCCCTTCTTTCCTCCCACACTGTCTCACCCCAAATACTCAGGTTTTTGTCAAGTTGTCTGATAACCTTTCAGGCACAGCCTTACTACTTTCCACAGAAGATGAACAGAAGTTGGTGGATATGTTGCATGGGAAGCCAAGTTGGAAGTTAAAGGATAACTTTCTGAATGCAACAATGCCAGCAGAGTGGCACTTATGTTCACTAGCACTGGACATGTGGAAATCAGAGTGTCTGTGTAACAGACAGGTGTTAAAGCACAGCTGATGCTAAGCTTGGGCTCACAGCTTTGTCCTGAGTGCAGTGTGGGGCACTGATTATTGCACAGGGAGAATTGGATCTGAAGAAGTATTAATTTTCTCCATGGTTTTTGTCTGAAACAAATGAAAAAGTTATCATAGAGATCTATCACTGGAGACATTCCTGGAAAGAACACGTTGTGCAACTATTTATGCCTGCTAGAGGCATAACAAAATGTAAAGCCTGAAAACTCAAGCTGGGAAAATGCACTTCAGGATCATGACGTGGGTTTTCAGTAGTGTGGTGCTTTCCATTGGAATGGGCTATTGAGAGAAGCAGTCAACTTCAGCTCTGCAGACAAAAGGATTCAGGACTGGAAGCTTCTATTAAAAATATCGTCTGAGTCCATGAGCAGTTACTGAGCTTGCTGACAAGTATATATGCACAGCAAGGCATACTAAGTAATGGCTTATTTATTCCCATAGTAACTGGAACGGATTAAAAGAGCACAATAACACGATTTGAAAGAGCAAGTTGTCAGCTCTAAACCACTGTTTTTCAGCATAGTCACCACTGTCAACTGTGCATTTTCACCAGCAATGAGCAAGATCCTGCATGCTGTGCTCATAAATATCTGTATGGCCATCCACAATGTCTTGTCTTTCACATTGCTGTCACCACCCATGAAATGCAGCACCCACCATCTCCTTGTGCCAACAGCCACACTCAGGGCTCCATAAACACTCAGTGAATGTCAGTAAATGTCAGTGGGTGCATATTTTTCCTCACAGAGGAATTCAGTTTCACCCTTTGCTCCATCCCCACTTCCACATGAGGCACCTTTCTGTCAGACTGCCCCTCTGCTGCCCTCTGTCACACAGCACTAAATGAATACTGACAGGAATGTCCAACCCCTGCTGCCATACCACCTCCATCCACCTCTGATGGCACTGGCCAACATCATAAAATAGGAGGCACTATTTTTGAAGCTGCCCTCATAATATTCTTCACTGCAGATATTACTGAGAGAAATTGCGTCTGCTCATGTTTGTCAGGTCAGATGACAGTGGCCTTCTCTAACCTTGGTTGTGGCAGAGACAGTGAGGGTTTGCAAGAGACAAAACCACAAAAATTGGCTGTTTGAGCAGTGACCATTCCCTTGTTAGAGGCAGGATTGCCCCACAGTGGTTGGACATGTGCAGAGCTTATAGTAGGTTGTACAGCTCTGTGAGCTGAAAGGCCAGTTAGCACACTCAATGTTGGTTGCTGTAGAAGAGCACTAATGAGTGTGCTAATTATGTAGTAGCATAGCAGCAGCTTGCAGTGACACACACATGGAAAATTGTGATGATTGGATACTGAAACATTCCTTCACCTGTTTTTATTTTGGTAAAAGTTCAATCAGTTTGATGCAATTTACCGTGTGCTGTCCTGTTCACTGAAGATTGACTGTAGCGACTACCCACGGAGACTCAGAGGGCCGTGATGACCCAGGTGACTCAGACTTCTTGCTGTGTTAGAAGAAAATTCTGTACAACAGAACTCTTCTTTCTGAGGCCAGTATGGTTGGGTAGCCAACCGCAGACAAAGGCCATTAATGCACAGAGAGACACAGAAGATTATAAACCTCACAGTCTTGAGCTAGGAGCCTCAGGAATAACAGAAGTTTCCCTTATCTTATGTGTAAATTTGTATCTGCATGTATTGGAGCTAATAGAAATGATGTATTAGTCATTCTCAAAACAAAATTATATAAATAAGCCATTTTTCCCCCCCAAGTATTTCATTATCTGGAACACTGCAGTCATTTTTATCCATTTTTAGAATTCATTTGTCAGTGTCTTTCAAGAACTCTTTCCTTGATGCACTTTGTCCAGTGTGGGCTACCCAGTACTGCACTTAGATAGGAAAGGAGGAGTAGGGAGTTTGGAAATGCAAAGAGCTCACAAAGTCACCCATTCATCTGTTTACATGTAGAAGTGAACTTCACAATGTGGTCTAAATGGCTACTGGGGATTCCAGTCGCTCCTATTAAGAGAAGATTATGATTCCACTGTCTCACTGTGTAAGAGGCAATGTAGGAAAGGCTGAGCAGCAGCTGGATGTTCAAACTGAGGGTTTTCTTTAACCATTTCAGCACATTTCCTTGAAGCCTTTAGTCTCCTCCATTTGGATGGGCAGCAGAGGAAATTTTGTTTATACTTAGACTCGTTCCAACCATGAAATTAGAATAAGTACAGATAAAAGTAGAAAGATTAGGGAGATTTTGATTTGGTACAGGCATTCTTAAATGTTTATTTGCTTTTTGGTCTTGGAACTTGCCCCATCACTTAATGAATAAGAATGCTCCATAGCAGCTGCAAAGAACAGCGGTGAGATGAAGGCAGTGTGAATTGAGAGGCCTGGGACAAATAGTAAAGTTAGGATCATTAACAACATCATTTTTGACAACTGATGTAAATTGAAAGCTGCAGATCATACAAAAAGGAAGGGTGAGATGTACCAGGAGGCTATCACCGCTTTGTGTTTTATTACCATAACAAAACTGACTTAAACGATGCCGTGCAGTTGGTGACAACATAGCCTTCCTACAGATCTGTAAAGCAGAGCTCCCTCATCCTTGGCAGTGGTGAAGATGAGTGAGTAAAGCATATTCTCCACACATGTGAATGATTTCCACAGCTGTCACTGAAGCAGTGGTACGCTCTCGTTTCCAGAAGCTGGGAGAGCTGCAGCCTAAGGCCGCTCCTCCACATCCCTGCATGGCCTCATGCTGCAGCACTGCCATCCTCAGGGGGCACCCGGGGTCCCTCACACTGAGGTGTTGTGCTGCACCTCATCACGTCACCCTGTGACCATTTCAGCAGATGTGAAGTTAGGAGAGCACCTGAGAGTTTTGTTTATCCCAGACAATGGCTGAGTTAAGCAGATGTTGGTATCTTTGCCTTAAAGTGGGATAAGTGAATGCCTACAGTTTCCGGTGTTAAGATTGAAGAAGAAATTCTTAAGGCCTTCGCTGCCCACAGAATTTACAAGCATTCCTTTTTCTGGCTCTTTTTCTCCCGTGTTTCCCAAAATTCCCTTAGAACCCAAGGAGAGCATTGGTACAGCACTGTTTTTATAGCACTCTGGGTTCGCAGCATTCTAAACCACATCAGCGACTCATCTGAAGTTTTTGATTACAACTTCTCACCTCAGCGCTTACATTCACTCCTTAAATATTGACATTGTCTTGAAAAAGTCGTGTTACCAAGGAGAAAGTAGCCATGGTTTATCAGAACACGCAGTGCTTGATAACCCCTGCAGAAAGTAGAACTTTGATTCACAGCTACTTTATTTCTGCTTTGTGCCAACTTAATTCTATCCTAAATGAGGGATGAAAGGACCTTTTCCCACCTTTGCCGCTGTGTCACTCTTTCACTCTGCTGACACACCAAGGCTTCCCAGGTCTCCGTTCTGCCCCATTCCAAGGGATGTGTTACCTCAAATCACTTACAGCATGTTTAGCCTGTAGGAGTTTGTGAATTATTTTATCATTCTTGCTGAAAAATCTGTTGAATTGTTGATATCATTCCTAATAGTTTCCAGCTTTGTGTCATTTATATTCATGTGAGTTGTTTTTTTGTTTGTTTGTTTGTTTTTAAATTTATTGAACACATTCATCAGGCATTATTTATGGAGTTTGATGTTATTACAGCCATGATTGTGAGATGTGATATTTTCCTGGTGTTTCATTTTATTATCCTTTGCATGAACTGTAAAGGCTCAGCTCTGCCCATCAAACAACTTTTGCTTTGGTTTTCAGTCAGACTAACATTCTCATGCTTTTAACACCACCTTTTCCAAGAAACCAGCAAAGGTTACCTGGCTGTTTTTCACATCCTCTCAGGTATTTCAGTGAGCTCTCCTTGTGCTGTTGGTTGCTTTACTTCACAAATCAGAGCCTTTTTCAGCTTGACTGTATAAAGGACTCTCCAAGCACACCTTTGGGTGCTTATGGAAACACTACCAGCTAGGAGGAGATGACTGGAAATTAGCTCAAGGCTCCATATTTGGAGAACAGCAGTCACAGAATAATGACGGTATTTTCCTTCGTGTGTTTAAGAGTCATGGATTATTCCCCCTGCTTTACAGCTGGACCGAGCAGCATGGCTCCAGCAGACTGTGGAGGAACTGCATTAGAAGTCTCAACTCTGTTGAGTGCTTGGAAACTAATCAGGGAGTATGCTGTTACCTTGCAGCTTCTCAGAATTTTGACTGTGATTTGCAATTCCTGTGACGATTTGAAGACATGCCCGGCACCATCTGAGCATTATCTAAAGCAGTCACACCCTGAGACTCTTTGAGAACTTTCTTGGGAAAACCAGAGCCCAATTCTGTGCCTGACCACTCTTGCAGAGAAGAAAATTTTCCCAGTATCCAACCTGAACCTCTCCTGGTGCGTCTTGATGCCTTTCCCTCTCATCCCATGGCTGCATACACAGGAGAAGAGAATGACCCCCACCTCACCACAGCCTCCCCTCAGGCAGTTGTAGAGAGCTGTAAGATCTCCCCTGAGCCTTCTCTCCTCCAGACTGAGCAATTCCAGTTCCCTCAGCTGCTCCGGACCCCTCCCCATGTTGGCCAAAGCCCCACACAGCTCACTGATCGGGCACCCATACTGCTCTGGCCATCCTATGCCAGTGCCTCATTGCTCTCAAGGCGAAGAATTTCTTCCAAAGTCTTGAATTTCTTTTGCATCTGCCTGTGTACAAGCAGGTGACATCATCTGGTGGATGGATCCATTAATGACTGGGGCAGCCGGAAGCCAAATTTGAACTTTTTTGCTGTTTTCCATCCAAAAACCACAGCATGCTTAAAAAAAGAAAGAAATGTAAATAAAGGCTCTTAATTGCTACTAGAGCAAAAGAAGTAACGGATATTTTCTACAGATGGAAATAATATATAAAGCAACACATGCAGCATTTGTTAGTATTTCACAAGTGAGGACATATGAAAGAAGCACAGAATGGTTGAGATTGGATGGAGCCCATGGAGATTGCTTAGTCCAGAACCCCTGCATGAAGGCAGGAGCAGCTACAGCAGGCTGTCCAGCTGTGCCTGGGTGGCTGCTGGCTGTGTCCAAGGATGAAGACTCCACAGCCTCTGGGGAATCTGTCACAGCACTTGACTGTACTTATGGGGAAAAAAAAAACTCAGGCCTAAATGGTATATCCTGTACTTTGGCTTGTGCCCCAGATCTACATCAGATTTAAGCACGTGTCTTCTATTCATGTTCTGTTATTGAAGACAAGATGACAACAAATAGCAGCACATTGCCCTGACTCCTTGCCCTATGGCACAAGCACCACTGTCACTGCTACTAACATCGGAGATGAGTTCATAGCAGACATTTCATAAGACATCTGATGCAGAATGCAAGCTGCTAAGCACTGATGTTCTCAGGTCTCTGAAACTGAGGTACAAAGGCTGTATGTATGTTTGAAAAGCAAACGAACAACAGAGACAGAAAGATGTATAGGCTAACAAACTCACCACACTGCTGCAACTGTTTCAAGAGCTTTATTTATTACAAGCACTTTGGAAGGAAGGACAAAAGCATATGCCAGAAAATGATTAAAGAGTGAACTGGGGAAGTTTAGACTCCTTCAGAATAAATCTAAGTAACGGACAGCATTTATTATGTCTGTTTAAAAGCAAAGTAATAAGGACAAAGGGTAAATCTACACTAGCAATTAGCTATGAATTCTGGTTTGTGTCTATGCCACCCAGCTACAGTCATGTCAACTTTCTATATTCGCTTGCCAGAAAAAGTGCTGTGCAAAACCATGACTTTTGTTCAGGCAGGAGGTAGATATATGCTTCAGCTGCTGTCCACAGCTGCACACCATCAATATGCACCAGGCTTGCAAATACAGATAGTTCTTCCCCCAAAAAATCTTACTCCAGGCTGAATTCCTTACTAAGATATCTTCCTTTTTTTTCCCACCAGCATCAGTTTTCCCAAATGCTGACCCCAAATTCCCCTTCTGTCTACCTGGAAACCTGGCTGGTAGACCCACACTGGGCATTTAACCCCATATTTCCTTGCAGCCTGCGAGCCCGGACGTGGCTCAACTGATCCAGCTGAGCTCCTTCTATTGCAGTGTACCCAGGTGCTTCCATTGTGCTGCCTGGAGAACACAGGGCTTCCTGATCAGTGCTCGAAGGAACGCCACACAGCCCCTGAGCCTGCTCATAGAATCATAGAATCACAGAATCACCCAGGTTGGAAAAGACCTACAAGATCATCCAGTCCAACCATCCGCCACCAGCAGCTCTCACTAAACCATGTCCCTTAACACAGAGTGTACAGCAGCTCCAGTAGCTGCCACAGCACACCATCCAAATGACTTCTTAGATCTGGGTGTGTTCTGCTGGAGTGCAGAGTGGAGACACATCGCTGTCCTGTAGGGAAGGGCACAAACCGGAGGTGCAGTGGTGCTCAGGATGTGTCCTTGCTGTGCAGAGCCTGACAAGCATTTATCAGTGCTCCACCACCTCAGTCCATTACATCAATTCTTCGTACCAAACGGAGAAACTATATATTACCATGCCATTTTACACTGCAAAAAAGCATAACTTGTCTTGTGCTATTGTAGTTCATGGCAATATTCCAGGCTTTCAGGTAAACGTTTTCATCACTGGATCTCAAAGATAGTTAATAGTCAACAGTGAATAAGTTCTGCCATTAGCTGCAATATCCTTCTCAGACGTTGGCAGAGCTACGCACATCTGATTGTTTTCATGCAAATGCTCTCCTTTACCACAGAAGTTTGTTGCTGTAAAGAGAAGAAATAATTGATGCTGAGATGCAAAATCCCCACAAGTGAAGGCATTGCACACCAGGGAAATTACATGGTAAGGAACAAAGTTTCCTATTACCTGTTACCTTCTTGACAGGACATTTTATAACATTTAACTGCTTGCATGTGGCATCAGCTGTTTTGGCAGCTGAAGAAGTTACTCACGCCTTTGTAGCACTACAAAATGTATTTCATGCTGATTAAGCTCACAAGCAGGAGGTTTCAGCCTGCAACATTTGAACATCTGGATGTAGTTACTGAGTTATGTCACCTTTCATCAGCTCAGGAGCGCAGGGCAGAGCAGCCTGATGGGCTCTGTTAGTGAGGGGTGGACGCAACACTTTTGTCTGGATTTCTTCAGAGTTCACAGTCAAATGCCTGCATGACTTTTGGTGAGGACACAGATCTGACAATTATTGTATGCTCAGAGTTATTCAGAACACAGTTTTCCATCTGAGTCTCAAGCTGCTTGCCCGCAGTCATGTCACGCATTATCCTCTCAGCACAATTTATTGCATGTGATTAAGCAGAAGAGACTATTTCCCAGTTTGAACTACCAAATGTGTTTTCCCCATTCAAACTTTCATTCGCTTGTCAGACCATGACTCGTTATCTCTCTTCCTCTCCCTGTTTTTCTCCAATTTGCACTATTACCTACTGAATTTGCAGCCTGTTTATGTTGGTCAGCAGCTTTAGAATCTTTAGATGGCTCCCTTTCTCCAACTACTTGGATGAATCACTGTTCCTTGCAGTGTATTTGTTGCCAATGTTCCAAAATGCCAAACTGTAATGGTTTACTCATCCTGTTGAATTTAGTAGTTGTTTTGCAGGGACTGCAACCCAGATAAATTATTATATTTGCCTCTTTATTCCACTTTGTTCATTCCTGAACTGGGGCTGGATGTTTTTTGCTGTTCCTTTTAGAAGCCTAAGTGGGAATCCAGTACAAAATTGGAAACTGGATTTCGTTCATGTCACTGCCCTTACTGCATAGTATTTTTCATCTAAGAACAGAAGCCACAAAACCCCTCTGACCAAAGGATGGGAACACTTCTATTTTCTTCCTTAATTGCACATACCCTGCCAGTGCCCCATGGGACCACGCTCTGAATCTTGATAGGGCAGCATGAATGATGTGACCTTGCCTTTGTAGAGATAATTTTAACACCAGCGCTGGGTCAGGCATGTGAGAACCAAACCCCTCGAGTGTTCCATCTTCTGAGCATCTCTGTAATACAGCAAGAACTTGATGGTGTACGGGGAGTGAGAAGAAAGGCTGTTTGATTTGCACTGTATTGTCCAGCATGTTATTCCTATAGTCAGTTTGTCACATGTGGCTTTTGTAAGACACCACGGCTATGTCACAGACTCTGAGGTTAACAGAATTGCTGCCATGACTGTTGTACGATGGACAGTTTCAGAAAAGCCATTAAGTGAACAGCAGTTAGCAGAACGTGTTACACCCTCAGCAAAGAAACCTGTCTTTAAAGCTGGATTCAACTGATATTTTAATGAAAATAGATTCCTATCCCCTATCACTCTTTTAACACTTTTCTGTACTTTATGTAGGGCAACAGAAACCTTGTTCTGGAGAAGAAAGAGCACCCGAGTGTCTTTATTACAAGCTCTGTGGGGACAGGCTCAGAAGAAAGTCCTCCTGGCAATCCCATTTTCAGAATGAACCGTAATGAGTTCCACAGACAAAATGTGCAGTTGCCTTGAACTGGAGTTACATCTGATCTAAAGATTGTATTGACCAAGCGACTGTGCTGAACAGTGCTGAAACTGTGGCACGGGGCTTCTGCTTTCCAAGGTATTGACACAGAGAAGTAAATGAGTTCAGAGCCGCTGTGCAGCCGCATGGCTGGGTCAGAAGGAGATCTGTGTGCAGGGCCAGAAGCATCCCTTATTGTCCTTTGGGTATGTGCATTGTGACAGAGACTGCTGTGCTACTGCACTGTGCCTGTCAGGCTGGCAGCTGGCTGGGAGGGAGGGCCCTCTGTGCCCCCCTCTGTGCCCCTCTCTGTGCCACGTCTGGGTTTCATGAAGCTGAAATCCAACATCACCATTTTTCTTGGAAAATCAGATCCTTCTGGGGAGTGAATATCCACAGGCCGCAGTGTGCAGCAGCACTGTGAATGTAAGGGATATGTGTGCTTGCTTGCTTTCTGTTCATATTGGCTGTTAAGAACTAGACTGGAGATTCAGAAGGGGCATAAAGGCCATGGGTTGAAAAGCCCTGCTCCAGAGGACCTTGTCTGGAAACAAGTATTCCTTCAGACACAGTAACGAGGCATTCCCTGTGGTAGCTACATGTGTTTCTCACCGTTGGGCTGCATTTTCTCTCATGTTTATTTCAACAAAAATGCCTTTTCTGCTTCTTTGCTCCCCGTTCCTGCCCCATGGCCTTGCTGTGACCGCATGCTGCCTTGACAGCGATCACCGGCTGGAACGATGTGCTTCGCCAAGGTTGTCTTTATTTAGACAAGGCTGCTGCTTTCTGAACTGCTTGCGGGAACAGAGGGGTCATGCAGTAACCACGCTGCACCTCCTGTGTCGGAGGACCGTGGTGCACTCAGGGGAACATGCCTTTGGTATTTTTCTCTGTTCTAACAGGGAAAACAGAGTATTTGGAATAAAGCGGCAATGTAACAGACAGTAAGGTGGGCTTTTCTTTGTGTATAACCCCAGGTTCTGATCAGTCCAGCCTGATCCCAGACAAACAGCTATGGCAGCAGCCTGAGCTCAGGCATGGCTTCATCTTCCTGCCTTTGCTGTATTAAAGAACATGGCAGCTTGCGCTACAAATAATGTATCTGTGCTGAGCATGTTTACTACCACTGCCAGCATTCCAGGAGAGCCTGAAGGGTCTGACACAGATCGGCCTCTGGTTGTTGCCACAGCACCTGCGGATGGTGTTTGTACTGAGGTCACCTTCAGATGCAAGAAAGGTTACGAGCTGCCAATAATAAGAGTAACAAAATACAGATTTCCTCAGACCAGTGGCAAAGCCAGGAATGGAGCTCAGGTTACTGCCTGCTAAACTTACAGCCTTTCCCAAATTTATACCAGATGAGTGTAACAGATTGGCACGGAGTTAGTGCAATTAAATTCCATACATGTGGGTAACCCTTTGTTTAGTTACCAAGCCTAAACTCAAGAGCTGGGGTAGGAAACAAAGTGCATATGATGCAGTGCGTATTTTTTTAAAACTGGAAAACCAAATTCAGGGTTGTGAGCCTGAATCTCAGTTAGTATAGGCTATGAATTCTGATGAGTCTGTGCAGAACAACAGGATCTGAGCGTAGGTGTTGGTTTCATATCCCAACACAGAAGATTTGGGATGAATATTTCATAAGTTCACAAAGGTCCTGAGGAATATGCATGATAAAAAAAGTACTGGTTAGTTTGAAAAAGGTTAACAGCTTTCTAAATAGAATAAAGTAGACATCATGGGGCTTTCAGCTAGATAAATGCAGGCATATTTCCTAATTTCTCTGCTGCAAAACAGTCCTCTACTTCTCGCTGAGTCTTTTCCTTTTATAAGGTGGGGACTGGAGGACTCAGACAAAACAGATGTGTTTGGTCAGATGAGGGTTTAAATCTGGCAGCTAATGTTGCCCATAGCACTGCCTGTTGAAGGTTTTTATGTGCTGAAGAGAGAGAAATTGTGCAGTAGGCAGGTAATTCGTAACCCTGGAGAGGCATCTGAATAACAGGACAGAATTGCTCTGTTACAGCTTCAGCCCTTGCAGTGAAATCCCATTGCACCCAACCTGTTGGTCACATCCATGAGTGCCCCCGGCACATACAGCCTTCCTACCACACTGGTGTAATTCATGTGACACACACTCATACTGAGCAACCCCCGAACGGGGCTGTACAGCTGTCTTAGAGGAACAGTGTTACAGTCATGCGGTCATCATAAATCATAAACCTTTGCCGCCCTTTTAACAAATGATTGTCCCATCTACGTGCTAAAGCTGAGGTACATATGCTTTTTTTTTGCCAATTTCTTTGCTGAAATTGAGTGTTTGGATGGATTATGTGCATGTCTTTCCTTTTAAATACCTCTAAACTGATGTTTGTGATGTGCTTGATTGGCTGTTAATGAAGGATAAACTGGGGTTACAAATATGACTCTGTGTTGCCTCAACTCTTACTCTACCCTGGAGCCAATTCTTATATGTGTGGCTGCATTTGGGTATGGGCGAAAACTTTAAATACTCATAATCAGAAAAAAAAAGTTCTCTAATATTCAAGGTCTTTAATATAGGCTTTGCTGGAACATCACTTTAAAAGTGTAATTCCACATTTCATAAAACCATCACAGTATCTCTCTTGGAATCAGAAGCAGAGAGGCTAATCCTCCCTCCATCTGCACAGCCCCCACCTCTGCTGTCATTAGCAGGTTCTCCTACCACTACCAATGCAGGTGGTTTTTTGTTCACTAAACTTCCAGGATTTAACTTCATGGCCCACACAGGAGCAATCCTTCTCTACCTGAACACTTAGACAGTGAAGAGATATCCACGTCTGCCTGTGCATGGGCACAGATGTGCAAACACAGTAACCATCTTGAGTTTTATGTCCTTACAAAAACTTAAGAAGAAGTCAAACTCAAAGAAGAGGAGGAAGAGGGAATACTGCTTGGGCTTCCCAGTCAGTCATCTGTGAAATAAACAAACACAGAATCAATTTGTTCTGTATTTCAGCATGGAAACAGACTGAAATCTGTGTGGGAGTTGAAATCAAAGCATAAATAGATGTAAAAGTAAATCCAGTGGAGAATTGAAGGGCAAAAAGCCACCCAGGAAGGGCCAGGATGAGCCCACCAGGCTACCCCGTGCAGTGGGTACCCTCTGGCTGCTGTGCATGGAGGTCCCCAAAGATCTGAACCAATGGCTCTGAGGGCAGCCCTCCCACCAGCAGCACCGGGAGCAGAAGGCAGAGCTCCCAGCTGGCAGAACAGCACCTGGAGCAGAAGCTGGGCATGAAGCTGGCCAGCTGGGAAATGAGCTAATGAGGTGCAGCTGGTACGATTCTTAGAGCACAAAGTGCAGGTCGTGGCTGCTGTTGCTCTCCTGGGAAGCTGAAAAGAAGGTGATTCTGCTGCTCTGTTTTTCCTGCTGGTATTTTGCCCAGATACCTGTGTGCTACCAATGAGCTGGCGCTCTCTAACAGCACTAGGAATGGCCTTTGTTTGCCATTAATGTTAAAAAGAAATCAGCTATTTATAGACAGCTTGATAGTTGTTCTTCCCTGAATGCTTCCTTCTGTCTTGAATCCATAGTACTGCTGGAGCACACCAGGAAGGGTGCCTTTGTGCAACATCCATGTGCTGCAAGTGAGGTTTAGGTGGCTCAGCCCAACCCTGGCTCATCCCATCCAGCTGCCAGCCTCAGCATTCGGCTCGTAGAAGACTTTGACAAGGTATTTATTTTATTTTTCCTCTCTTGGTTCCTATTTAAATCTTTTTGTTTTTCAATGTAATTGCACAGAAAAAATGCATATTGTATCTAAGGTCACTGAGTTGTATGTCAGTTTGAAACAGAACTTAAGCTTGTGAGGTGCAAGAAATGACTCATCTTGTTAGAAAGTCCTGAAAATTTCCTGGATGACTGAGTGAATGGTGAAGATAAGCATGCATTCAGAAAACAGATATTGCTTTAACTGATCAGACTGTGTGCAGTGGGAGGCACGGTGCGAATGGCAGCTGCAGGTCCTGCCTCCTGCAGAGGTTCTCTGCCTACACTGTGTTCTCAGTTCTGTTCTAAGACCTCAGTGAATCCAGTTTGTAAATTGCTGACCCTCTAAATTGCCCATACATTGACGAGATAAAGAGAAGATCCCAGTCTGGGTGCGGTGAAGGCCAAGGACAGCATGCAGCACCAGCAGTGATGATTTGCTGGCGCAGAAAGTCTTCAGAAAATCCAGATCTCTCAGAAAAACTTCCAGAGTGAATTAAGCCTCAGAATACCAAAAAATCGCCTCAGTAATTGCTAAGCACGCCCAGTTATTCACACAATGTTCACTAGCTCCTCTATTTAATTGGATTCTTGAGCAGAATTTCAATTGCATCTCTTCATTTTTCAAGCACAAAGAAATAGTTTTAAACTCTGTAAATATCAGAAAGGATTGTTATCTTTTACACACATCCAAGCAGACCGGTTCCTGTATTAACACTAAAAAGAAACCAAAACCCAGACAGAGAAATGTGCTGGAATAATAAGAGGTAATCTTCAGACTGTCTGCTGGATGACAATTGAAGAGCCCAAAGCGACTCGTCTCACACAGCCAGCATGAAGCACACCTCATGGAGCAGCATTTGGAGGGTGGGCATTGCTGAGCTCTCACCTGGGTCACTCATTTCATTCTTAATGGAAAAAAAAACACCTGATGTGCTAGAAACCTAATGGAGATACTGCAGCCCGATAGGAAGAGAACCTCCACCTGTCAGCACCCCTCAGACTATGAGGCACCTTGTCTGACCTGTGCGTCCCTTTGGACATGTCTGAGTCTGGTCCTGGGCAAGTCAGGCTGACCCAGCCCAAGGAACAAGGCACTGAAATCCACAGATCAAGCAGTATCTATACAGACTTGTGCTGATGGTGATGTTGGCTCTGCTAGTGAGTGTAACGTCTTGTTGAACATTCCTGTTCCAGTCAAGGCCCCTCAGTCACTCACTTTGTTCCATGATTACTAGCTCCACTGCTACTATCGTGCTTATAAATGCTCCCCAACCTGGGGGTATCCAAACCTGTTTGGAGGACTCTCATCCACAGTGCTTATAGTCCAGCCTGGATGGTTATATGTGAACAGCTTCCACCTTTTCTGGTGATTTCACCCCCTTTTCCTAACAGTGAACATTAGATTTGCAGGGGAAATATGTTGTTGCCTTCAGGGATGGGGGTAGCTGACTACATGGGGCTCTGATGCTGTCCCAGGCTCCACTACTGTTCAGGAGCTGTATTAAATAATAATAGAGTGAAAAAAACCACAAACCAGCAACAACAAAAAAAGCCCGGATATCTCCAGTTCTATTTTCTTGTATTTTTGATCAATTCTCCTTTTTTTTATTTTTTTTTTTTAAGATAGTTGAAATGATTTCAGGAGTTTTATTATACTCCAGAGATGCATTGATCCATTATTGTTCATTGACCCCTGAATGCCATAGATTCACTGAGCATGGGGGCTCCATGAGTTACACCAGATCAAAACAAGGCTCTGAGAAATGGCTGTTTGTCCCTATGAGGAAGTACAGCTGTGAGCTGAAGGCTGGTTTGGAACCCCAGTGAAGAACTTTGCTCTTTTTTCGTGGATGCAAAAGAGAAAAAATGGGGTTTTTTGAGTTTCCTTTGATTTGTTTGCTTTTCTGACCTTTCTGAAGAGCGCTGAGTTCTGTTTTACCCATTAACTTTAATGTTTTGGGTTTGTTTGTTTATTCATTTGGTTTGGTTTTTTTTTCCCCCTAAAGAACATACAGAGGTATTAAAGGGAGAAACAAAAGAGCCCTTCCCAGGTGATTCCCTGGGAGGGAATAAGTCATCTGCCTGAATTCAACTGCTAGGTAAGCACAGGATTCTGCCTTTAGGTCGCTTCTGAAACCATTTGGAGCTTGGTTACGGAGCATCAGCTCAATCTCCTGTAATTGCAGAAAAAGAGCAGAAGAGGTGAAGAAAAAATGTCAGAAAGATGATTTCTTTTTTTCCAGTTGTGCTTTAGATTTATTTAAGGCTGATAAAATGTGCTGCGGTACCAATCTCAGACGGTCCCAGCAGCTGTTTATCCTCAGCAGAGGGATCTCCTGCAGGGTCATCCCTAAGTAATGCAGCTCACTCTCGAGGTCTGCCCTAAATGCTGTCCTCATTCAAAAGCAGTTGCACCTTGGCGGCCTAAATTTGATATAATGTCTGAGCTGGAATTTCTTTTGAGACAAGATCATCTCTTTGAGGCCCCTTTACAATATCGGCTGTTTTCGCACTCATTTTATTTCACCTAGTTCCTGAGTTTGAGGCAGCAAAGCAGAGCTGTAATCTGCTTCCAAAGAAGGAACATATGTAGCTCAGCCTGAGCTCAGAGAGCTGTTCTTGGCTTCAGGAGCAGTGAGCAGACAAGGCAGGGATGCTGAGCTCACCGAATGTGTGGTGACCACAGGAGATGGAGTAAAACTTTGTCACTGCAAATCCACTCAGTCTTCTCTTGCTCACCATCCCTTCCAGAGGGAAAGCACAGTAACCAAACCCCCGCTGCGTTCTAACATTTAATTCTAACATTTAATTTCTAACATTTAATTTACAAACCATGGAGACTCGTATTGTGTCTCCAACTCCGGACAGCTCTCTTAGAAGGACATCATTTCTTACATTCACGCTGTCCTGATGGTATCTTCTAGGTGATGTGTAACTGATTCAGGATGCATTTCTAATGGCTGCTGTCAGGTTGTGGTGTCTTGTCTGTGGCAGTGTGATGGACAGCTGTGGTTGTATCTTCCTGGTTAAGCAGATTTATTTTTCTCCTTGATCTCTAGAAGCATTACAAGGACAGAAGCAGCTACTTGAACAAAACATTCATCAGGAGTAGAACTTTTAATATATATCCTGATGTTAGATCAGTAAGAATAAGGAAGAAATACCTGGCATTGAGCAGCTGCCCTGCAAATAATCTCTGCTCAAATGAAAAAAGGAAAAAAAAAAACTTTCAAGTGTACTCATAAAGTATGCACCAAGATTCCTCTTCGAAGGAAAAAGTCAAAATGATTTTTTGGCTGAGAATATACATTGCATCTGCGTTATGAGTGCAGAGCTGTTTGGGACATGTAACTCAGCACGGGACGCACTGAACTGAGGTGAACAGAGTGTGGGTAAGCTGATGAGAGCTTATGCAAACACTTATGAAAGAGCTATGATCTGCCTTAGGGTTTTATGACAAATAATGGCTTCAGAAACTTGTGCTTGTTTTAATTTGTCTGTGAGCAATATCCTCTGAGACTTACAAAGGAGAAGCCAAGTAAACTCATGTTCATCTGTGACAGATGAGAGCAAGAGCAGGAATGATGAGCAGGAAAGTAAATGAAAACACTCTGGTGCATGCATGACTTGGAGTTGGTTTGCTGAGCCTTGGCAGGGTCCTGCAGGGCCAGCTCTGTGACCTCTCTGCTCCACGCACGCTTTGGTCTGGCCGTGAGCGCTGCTGCTGACCACTGTGGAGAGAATTGTTCTGCCAGGAGAAAGTGAGAGAAGACTGCAAATTTCTGTCATGCTTTTAGAGTGCTAACGTTTCCTCTACCCAGGACGCTCTCCAGATACCTGGACTGTAGCATGGCCATCACAGATCATAGAATCACAGCATGGTTTGTTGGAAGGACCCTCCCAACCCTTCATGGGATAGCTGCCCAAAATCTCAGGCTGCCCAGGGCCCACCCACAGCCTTGGGCACCCCCAGGGATGGGGCACCACAGCTCTGGGCAGCAGTGCCATGGCCTTCTGCCCTGAGTAAACACTTTCCTCCTAACATCTGACCTAAAACTCCATTCTTCTAGCTTAAAATCTTTCCCCCCATCCTGCTGTTACCAGCCCGTGTCATTAGGAGAGGTGCTGCTCCTTTCTCTGGGCATCCACCTGGCTCCTCCATCCACCAGCAGTTCCTTGTTGCTCTTCTTTGAGATGACTTTGTCCACACTCTTCTTTTGGCCTCCAAGCTGATTCTGTCAGCACAATTATGAACTACAGCACAGCTGCCACAGAGGGAAATAGCCTGCCAGGCTGTGGCTGGTTGGTCTTCATAGTTCAACGGCAGTTTGTAACCCGTAGACTTCCTCTGGGCAAATGTCTGTCAGTGCCATCGTTAATTTGTCCAAATGCTAAGGCTGAACCGAGTATGACAGATCATTTGAATGTAGAACAGCAATGGGTTGTGTTGATTTTGGGGAAGGCACAAATCAAATTATGAAACGTATTCATGCTGGTCAAAGAACTTGAAGTCTGAACTTTCTCCTGCCTTCAGCAAAAAACAGTGCTGTGTGAAGAGAGCAGCTGCTCTGGCTGTGCAGTGGCTACTTAGAATTTTTATTTGCTGTTTGAATGACATAATCTCTCCAGCAGTATGAAAGTATGAATTAGAGAACTGCTAACTCACAGGGTACACACATACCGGGCTCTCCTCCTTCCTGCGTGGACATTTTAAGACTGTGTCTATGGGGTCTGGTTCTAAGAAAAATTACAGATGGACTTAATTATTATTTACAAATGCATGTACCTCTGGTGTACTTGTGTAGATACATCTGTTCTGAAGGAGGATGGGAAAGAGGGAGGCTGCCTCACTGGAGTGGAGAAGAGATTTGGGTTATGAACAAGTAAGAGAAAATGGGCAGGGGAGGTGAACTTGTAGGTAAAGTGCATAAAGCCGAGGGCATGTCTGCTGTGAGGAAGGAGAAATGAGAACAAAGTTTGGACAGCAGCAGTCAGACAGTACTTTGAGGGTGGGCAGGAGGAGATGGAGCCTTTGCAGAGGGAACTGGAAGGCAGCAGAGACACTTGAGCAGCAGGGGAGGAGGGGAAAGTCACGTCCAAATGGCAGATAGATAAGTAGAATCTGATGAGCAATGAGCTCATAAGGGGAGAATTATTTTGGGAGCTGCCAGAGACCTGCTGGTGTTCAGCCCTTGGACTGGGCTTGATGTAGTGATTGGGAATGGCAGTGCGTGGAGGGAAAGAATGGACAAGAAAATGTTTTCTTGAACACAGACTGGTGGTGTGATGTGAACGTGCTGCGTTCTGGGGCTGATGTCCTGGCAAAGCTTCACAGACACCCAAGACCATGATGGAAATGGAGAGGGAGAAAACAGAGCTCCAAGACAGGGAGGGGTAAATCAGCAGCAGGAAAAAACATGCAAGTTTGGAAGGAAAGGGCAAAAAAAAAAAAAAAAAGTTGGAGGGAGGAGGTAAAGGCGTGGGTCTGTACATGTGCTGGCAGGTCAGGAGTCCATGGTGCTTGAACACCAGTCCAGCTGTCAGCAGGTGTGAGGGGTGCTCAGGTCTCATAAGGCTCGGCAACATGTTCAGGGTTCAGTTTGGAAACTGTGGGCTCAGGTCCAGATCCAGAGGCCAAGAGGCAAACAGTCAGCCTCTTCTAACCAGCAGCTTCTCTGGAAGTGAAGGGAGCCCCATGAGCACTATGGGAGCCATGTGGTCATTCCAGCATCGCTGTGTCCCCATCTGCTCTCCCTTGTCAGGAGATGGGGCCATCACGCAGCACCTTCGCTGCCCATGTGGAGAGCTGTTGCTGGAAGCACTCCCAGGCTCCAGCTTTTGTTTTGTCATTACTCACGCACAACACTCCGGGAAGAAAAGCATCTCCCCTCACTCTCAGATGCTTTTGCGGGCAGCCCAGAGTGGGGCTCTGGGTCACTTTCATCTTCTCAGAAACAACCGGGCAGATCCTTTTTATGAAATGGAGTGAAGAATATGGTCATCCATTAGGAAGAGAAAAAGTTCAGGACAGGAACAAACAGCAAAATCCTGGCCTGGAAAAGAAGTACACAAAAGTTTCCTTTTCTTTTTCTTTTTTCTTTTTTAATCTGAGTGAGGCAAATATCAGCCACCTCCTTCAATGGTGGTTGCCAGCAAGAATAGTAAGCGACTGCCTGGGTGTTCCTGACAGATGGGATCCTGTTCATCAGCAAGTGCACTCCAAGAGGCAGCACCTGAGCCCTCTGCTGAGGAGTGTGTACCTCAGACAATGGCTCACTCCCAGCCTTTGCTTTTTCTGTGCCTGCTTCACAGGGCAGAACACGCTCCTTCTATATTCCCCAAGGCGCTGATATTGATCTCCATCCAAACACTCCCAGAAGAACGAAAGTACAGTCACAGAACAGATAGAATCACATTACAGTGCCTCGAAGCTGAACACTGACAGCTTAATAGACCTGCAATAAATGAACTGCAAGACAAAAACAATGTGCTGTGGGAACCATAAATATGTGATTATGAAATGGCAAACCAGGATTCCCTAAGTGCCAACAACCTTCTAGCGTTCCATTTAAGAACTATAAATCTGCCATAGCCCAGGTTAAGTAAATTCCCCCTGGTGTATTAAATTCTTTGTTTATAGGGAAGGTAATTATACATTCCCCAGTGCAAATAAGGATGCCCACTCCAGAATGTGCAAAATCAAACAAGATGCTAAGCTGCAAAGCTACCTCTGACACGAAAGGGAAACTTCCCACCCCTGGGGCGCGGCTCACCCGTGCCTTTTCCTTGAAGCAGTGCAAACAGGAAGGGGTTAAAGTCCCCTGGTTGTTTCTGATGTGTGCAGAAATGGGTCGTGCGGTCTGTCTGTCCCAAACTGCAAGGGGAGATTTGTGAGAGAAGCGAGGTTGGATCCCAGGAATGGGAGCTGAGGATTTCTGAGCTTCAGCCTTGGCCCTGACACTGACATTTACGTGTGCACCGAGAGAGCAGAGAACTTCACCACGGACAGACGAAGGACCGTAGCACTCAATGACCTTACAAGGAGCTTTTCAGGCTAACTGGAGCTTGTTTTCATAGTTGTCTGCAACTGAAAGGTGCGAAGAGATACAGCTGGTAAGATATAAAGTGCGTTGCAAATGCAAGAAATAGGAGTGGTTGAGATACAAGGAAGGGATGGGAATGACACAGAATTGCTTTCTGTTTTCCCAACTGCTGAAACCTGCTGCAGTTCTGCAGATCCTGGTCTTAGCTGAGAATCATCAGGAAGTTTGGTATCAGTTAATTTTGGTGTGCAGACGCTCAGAAAGGAGCTGCTCAAAGAGCCAAATTCAGCCCCAGCCAACTTGTAGCCTGAAACCCAGCTCCTGCATCTCACAGCCTCTTTGTATTTTTGAGCTGTATGGTTCCTTCGCCTTGTGAAAAGGAGATGAGTGTTCCAGCTTTAAGGCAAGCAAGGGGAATATTTCTCTTGTGTTGAAAGTCAGCACAGTTCTGAACCAAACCTATGAAGTGATACACTGTGCAACCCAGAGGGAGTGCTGCTCTCTGAGAAGACTTTGCTTTGTGCTCTCCAGCAGCCAAGTCTGGCACCCTTAAAATCAATAAGGAGAGAAAGTTTGCAGGAGAGCAGGAAACCCGCCTTCCCAAGGGCCAGCAAGTCTACAGAAAACTTCAAGATAAATGTGAAAATAAATGAATTTTTTTTATTGAGAAAGAAGCACAGAAAGATGCTGCCAGGCTATTTCCTACAGCTGGGCAAAGGATGGTCACTGAGCCACTTCAGCAGACAGCAGGGGCTGCCTACTGACAGCACTCAGTGCAAAAATACACGGGAGTCTGAAACAAAACTGTGAGTGAAATAAAACTACTCAGTCTTTCTGTTTTTCCCCCAAGAAGTGTTCCAAGTGCCAGGAATATAAAATACATTGGGATCATGGAGCCAGAAGTGGCACACTGCAGGGTACTGCGCAGGCAGCTGCCTGGCTGTGGAGAGTCTGAGAGCTCCTCTCTTTGCATGCACAGTGCAATGTGTGGACTCCAAGGCAAGTTCTCATTGCCCGTGGGCTGGAAGCTACAAAGCAGCACTGGTGCAGGGCAGTGCACTGCATAACTCGCCTGCCTTCTCTATTTATTGCAGAGATTCCCTTTGTTATGTTGTGCCGCCTGTCTGTGCTCAAGAAACAGCACATGTTGCAGGGCAACAGAGCTGCCAGAGAAAAGCTTAGCTTCCCAGAGAAAAGCATTTCAGGTTGGAAATCAGCGAGAGAGGGTCGTAGGGGAGGTTACACCACTTCGCAGTCCGGTGGGGGTTTGAAATGCGCAGGAAAGGCTCTCTCTGAGCCGTGGGCTTTGTTAAGTTGCACATTTGTGGTTCAAAGAAGGGGGAGGAGCTCTACTGGAGCCCGGACCCCTATCTGTGGTCATGATGAGGGATACTTTTTGCAATAGATAAGTTAAAAAAATAAATAGTTAAATCTAACTCTAAAATATATCAACTATGACCATTGCTGGTTTTAAAGACATCAGAGAATTGGCCTTGTTGCATTGTATGGGATTGTTTCTTCTGAATTACCATCAGCAAGCTGACAGCCCTCTGAGGCTGCTTGGGCTCTCTCCAGAAATTGTGCATCCCATAGATCAAGGAACTGCTCAGATAGTTTATGCAAACTCTTCCTGGAATTTGTATGGAACAAGAAGTAGCTCAGATCCTGTTTAGCATAAGCTGCGTGGTTTAACTTCTATTGAGATCAGATGGCAGAGGAAGTAGATAAGTTCTATTCTTTTCCCTTTCCTACCAACATCATCCTCAAGACTTCATTTCCTCAGCAATACAGCTGCTTTGTACAGCTTACAGAGCCCAGGCCTGAGCACCCACATTGGCCAGCACTCCTGCGGTCAGTGCTGATGTTGTGCGGCTGAAGTACACTGCTGGATCGTGTCATGGCAGTGCTGCTGAGAGGAGAGTCCACCCAGCCCCAGGTTTCTCACAGATGGTTTGCAGTGATGTCAAAACATTGCATGTGACACAAAGTCATGGGGGGAAGCAGAGGTCATTTTAGTTTCCTTTGGAATCTCTCTAACCTGGGCAGCTACAGACTCTGACTGTCTCAGATTCTTCAGGACTGGGTGAATTCTGCCAGGAAGTTTGGATGGTTGGGACTGCACACAAATCTCGAAGCTCAGAGGCTGATGGACACAGCAGTCCCATGCCCAGAATTCCCTTCCTGTTCTTTGCCCTTGGTTGTATACCGGTCACACCAGAGACTGGAAACAGCCAATTCAAGTTTCATTCTTTTTTGCCTCATGGCTCATTATCTCCAAGATCTGTGTATGTTTCCAGGCTTAACAGGGTTGCTTATATTTAAATCAGCTCTGTCCTCTTTTCTTCGGATGAATTTCCTCATGAAGATAAATCTGGAGTCCATTCTCACAGCAGCTACGTGTCTGGTCAGGGGAATCTCACCTATCCCCGGGTATCCGTGGGGATGGTCACACGTCTGTGCCCATGGGACAAAAGCATCTGAGTGAGCGCTGGGCAGGGATGGGGCAGGGATGTGGGGACATCTGCCCTAAGGGAAGCGCAGCTCCCTGAAGGTGTTGGGGCTGTGCACAGCTTACAGGCCTGCTGCAGTGCTGTGGGGAGATCGGAATGCAAAGGAAGGACTAATCACAGAAAGAAGGAAAGAAGGGAAGGAGGAGCAGCCTGATCATTTATCTGTTTTTCAGCTGCCATAAATTGTAGAGCCATTTGCCTTTTCCTACCGTAGCCATGGAAATCAGAGGGATAAACTGGCCGCGTTGCTTTGCTGTGGTCCCTAGGCATACACTTACTGCATTCCTTCTAAACTTGCTCCTCCCCACCTGAAAAAGCTGAAAACTCTTTATTTTTATTTTTACTTTTTTAGGTGAAGAGCAGTTCAGTTGAGCTCACGTTCAGCACACAGCACAGACTGAAGGTATGCAGAGATCTGCTGTGAGGCAGAGCATGAACGGCGGTAACTGATTTGGAATGGACTGCTCAGTTGGTTTGTTTCTACTTTATTTTGCGTTGCTAACAGCATTTAGGACATCGTCTAATGGAGCAGGAAAAGAAATGCCCCTGATGAGCTGGTATGATTGGCTCTAGTAAAGAGAGGAGAAGCACAAAATCATTGGCTAAATGTCTTGACTTCCCAGAAGACGGTACTAACAAGCTTGTCAGACAGCTGACAGAGATCCTGACATGAGGGAAATCCATTTTCCTTTTCAGCTTTGTTTTGTACCACATGGTCGTTGGGCTTCTATTCTGCTGCAGATTTACAAACAGCATTCATTCTCTTCTGAATGCATGTAGCCATCATCACATCTGTAACACGGCCAGCAGCCTCTGCAGCAGTGCTGACGGACACTGAGGAGTGTGTGCTTCGGGGCATCACAGAATGTACCGGCTTGAAAGAGATGTCGAATGTGTGCTGATATGCCTCGTTGTGTGCCTGCGCTGACCTGCTGCCGAGGAAAAGCATCCAGCAGCCGTTTTATGGCTCTGAGCTCAGTGACAGTTGCCTGTTTGGCACAAACAGGAGCAGAGAGCGTTTCACGAGACTGCATCAACTTATTGCTGAAAGGCTACAACTGTATCTAGATGGAATAAAAACACCAAACAGAGAATTCTTCCATATAAATGAAGGATAGCCCTGCAGGCGCTGGCAGAGCTGCACGGCCATGGCTCAAAACCCCTCCCCTCAGCCCACCACAGCCAGGACAACCAAGGGCTCCATGTTGGGAGAGAGGGGACAGCAGGCACCAAAAGGGACACCTGAGGCTTGGCTTCCAGGCGCAGAGGAGCAGAAAAAGGTCTCAGTTCAGGAAGTAAAAGGCAACAGCATGTTGGCAACTGCCAACCAGAGGCTGAGGCCAGAAATACGGAGACGGTAGGGTAAGGCTGACAGTGAGGTAGGCTGTCAGGAAGGTTGGACACCAGGATGGTAAAGGCTGCAGGAGGAAAGAGCTCTCCATGATGGGGATAGGACCCAACTGGACGGAGATAACATTCCTATCCTCCGCTCTCAGAGCAAGGCTTTGATGGCCAAAAAGCCAAATTCCTCAGGAGAAGGAGGGGGAGGGGGGAGGGGGGGGGAGTGGCAAGGGCTGAGAAACAACAGATTACAAATACATGCTAGCACTGAGGGTTTCTTTAATAGGAGCTACAATAACAACAACAACAACGTTCCTTCTTTCTTCTTTTTATTAGCAAAGCTGCCATGTTGATGTTTCAGAAAGATGGGACATCTGCCAAAGATTTACAGGCACCAAAAGTCTCTTCAAATGAACTTGCAGTGACAGTTTATGAAAGTAACCAGAACATCTTAGGATGAACAGTAATCAGCCCCAGAACGAGTGGCTTTGATAATACAGTTTCAGCTTTTGCAGGAGAGCACAAACCCGTTCAGCCTCTGAGAGTCTTCCTTAAATTATTCTCACCCATGTAAAGGGTAAAACATTGTGCTACATCAGTGCAAGTCACTGCTGTAACCTGCATTGTAACAACACGATACCGACGTGTGGTTTTATTGCAGTTTCCAATGGGCGGTTTCCTTCCCACAACAGCTGCAATTGACGCAATTTAAGTCTCTCAGCCATACTCTCAGCTGAACCCCGACACATTTTTCCTCTCTAATATTTAGGTCTGTTACAGGGTCTTTAAATAGCAGTGCTGGGAATAAGAACATCAAACAGCCTCTGAGACATGCTGAGGAAGAACTGTGCCTGTTGAGATGGGGCAGAGACTGATAACGTCCGAAACTTTGGATAAAGGGTGATGGTCTGGTGCTTCCCTGGGATCCTCAGCATATGCAAAGAACGGCAGCAACATAATGTTTTCTATGTATTGAAGCCTGGATGAAACAAATGCTGCTGCAAGCAGCTGCCCTGCCCCTACGGGCTGCAGCGGGGCCAGCAGGTCTCCATCAGCCTTGGTATCTCACCATGGGTTTCCATCCATATCCAGCAATGGAAGCAGCCTTACCCCAGGCTGGGAAAACTGATCTGTCAGCATTGCTTACCTGGACCACATTTCATATGGTAACTTAGAAGTCACAACTTCATGTATTACCTCCTGAGAATACTGATACTCTTCTGAAAACATGATTGTGTAAAGCACAGTGGAAGGGACAAATGTGTTTCATTAGGGATGAAGTTTCTCAAAGTTCTCAGTGCCACAGGGATTGCCTTTGATCAAATGGAACGAGCACTTCAGCCATTTCATTGCGGTACACACATGGGCTCTTCTGAAAGTCTGTCTCCAATTTGTAAGAGAAGGAAAATATGCTGACAGTTCTTCGGAGGTGATGGGGATGAATGTGGGCAAGGAAAGGAATAGGAAAGGAAAAGGAGAAGGAGAAGGAGAAGGAGAAGGAAAAGGAAAAGGAAAAGGAAAAGGAAAAGGAAAAGGAAAAGGAAAAGGAAAAGGAAAGGCATTTCAGATGGCTGCAACCATTCAGAAAAAAATCTCTTTGCTTCCTCCTCAGCTCCTCACTTCAGAGAAGAGCCATTCCAGAAGGTGTGAGTGAGCTTTCCTGGGTGCAAACAGTGTGAGGGTGGGACAGCAAGGAGGGGCGCGGGGGCAGTTGAGCAGCCTATGGCCCTAAATTGGAAGGATGGAACACACTGGGCAAAAATAGCTGCAAGGCACTGTTACCTTTCAGAATTAACATGAATGGAAATGAAATCACTTCCTGCACCCATCTGCACCAACAGTTTGTAAGGCCCCTGAATGCACCCACATGAGCTCCCATCCATCTGAGGAGCCGGCAGAGCAGGCTGGCAGTCCACAATTGATGCAGATGGCCAAAGTATTTAAAATGTTAAGAAATGTGTGACTTCTGTGTATCATTGAGCAACCTGAGGGTAGCAGAGGCACCCAAAATTCAGGAGGAAGCTGTGGGCGGTGGCACAGAGCCCGGCAGGCTGCTCCTCTGTGCTGCCAGCCAGGGAGGGCTGTGATCCCACTGCCACCACAGCTCCCCGCATCCCCTCAGCCCTCCGTGTGCACTGCGGTTCCTTCAGCAGCAGCATGCAGAGGCACATGGAAGGTCTTCCACCTGACTGCGCATTTCTTTCCCCTCAGATTACACGGCTCTCATTACTGCTGAATCCTCTGCTTCCAGTCGCAACTGACTGAAAACAGCAACAAGTTCAAGTACAGACAAATAGAAGCTCTCACCCCAAACAGCCTTTTGTGAATGCGGCGGCGTCTGCACCAGACAGAGAACCACAGAACCACGGTATCACAGGATGGCTGCATTGGGAGGGACCTTAAAGATGACGCAGTCCCAAACTCTGGAGGGAGAGATGCAGTTTGTGCTGTAGGCGCTCTTTGAATTTATCATTTTAAATTAAGAACAATTTTTAGTTTTCCTGCGCAGGCTGCTGTGGTTGGCAAGGGCTTCATTATTTCAGCATCCCTGGGACACCGGTGAGGCATCCTGCACTGCAGCACGCAGCAGGCGCTCAGCTGGCAGCTGGGCACAGAGCAGCAGTGCTGTAAGGAGCTGGCTGCTGGGTTATGCCTACAGCTCGCCTCGGGTAAGAGCGGGGAATTAGAAGAGAACTGCTGAACTGTGTGCTGTCAGTCTGACTTCACTAGAGAGTAATGGTAAAAAAAAAAGATCGATTCTGCTCCTGGCATCTCCGCTGCGCTGCGATACCACTTGAGCTCCCAGCGGCTGTGGGTTTGTGCTCCTGCTGATCACCTGGTGTTTGTTCGTGGAGCAAAACAAAGGAACAGCTGTAAATCTCGTCTCTAGAGAGACGATGCTTGATGGAATGTCTCCTGCCTTTCTGAAGAATGTTATTTGCTGCTTTTCTGAGTAGTTACAAAGGATCTTCTGAGCCAAAGGATGTTATCAGAAAAAAGTATTTTCTCGGGGTACGACATATCTCACAGCACCTCATTAATAATCACTCTGGTACTGGTCCAGCAAAGCACTTAAGTGAAGATGTGAAGTATAGGAGCATTTCCTAGATTTCACTGGGTTATTCCTATACGTAAAAAGGAGACGTGTTTTGCTGGGTCAGGTCTCCCCAGCACCCAACCCACCCCCAGGCAGGAGATCTGCCCTTGCTGCGATCAGACCAAGAGCCCATTGGTTTCCAGAGCACAGAATCACATCCGTCAGCATTTATCTCCCTTGTCCTCATGCTTTTAATTTGACTTTATCTGAAATGAAAGGCAAAACCCTCAGTAACATTCACAGACCAAAACTATCCCTATGGTGATTGTCCTTTATAAATACCTTAAACTTCACCCTCTAACAAAGATTCACAGATATAAGTGACCCCAAAACATTTAAAAAACAGCTATTGAGAGAATGGGAAAACAGAATTTAAAACTGCATCAAACTGAGCATAGGGCATCTCTGAAATACTGTGTGGTGTGGGAGGCAGGAGTGCCGGGGAACGGCTCTTTTGGTGCTGAGCTCAGAGCACTCAGTTTGCTTCAGCTGGGCAGCATGGCTGTATCCTCTGCCCTGAGCAGTGTGGGGGGAGGCAGGCTGCTGGGAGGGCAGGGATGGATGGAGTGAGGGCTGGGTGATGCCAGACACATCTGACCCAGCGGTGCTGTCTGTTGGAAGAATCCTATGTGATTCTTGAACAAGCTGTCTCTGGGACCGACCGAGGGAGAAGAAATCTGAAATAGCCAAATGGATATCTTTTCTTACCTGGACTGATTTGCAATAAGAAGTGCGTGGAAACAGCTTGGAATTGGAGTATGAGAGAGGAAGGAGAGGAGAGCTGCTCCCAGCCCTGCTGCTGACTCACTGCCACTCTCTACCATTAGAAAACTGAAATAAATCATTGTATCACCACTTCCTTCTGTCCAGATCTGCAGTGAGGTTTACACTGAAAAAGGTTGCAAAGCATTCTGCAGCTGACAAATGGGGAAACTGCAGGGAGGGAAAAGCAGAGATGTCTGCCCATGGTCTGCCCATTTGGTCAAAGAAATGAAATTTCCAAAGGCTGCTATGTCCGCCTTCTGGGATTGGGATTAATCCCTCTGTGTCCTCACAGACTTCTCCAAATCCTAGGAAAGGACTCGAAATACTTTGCTTTAACTGTGGGTAGGCAGAAGTTGCCTGAAATCTGAAGATTCACTGAATGCTGATGAGTAAACTGAGCCCTCAGTGCAGAGCCATTGCAGCAAACCACAGCAGTACCGTCCTGCACAGACAGCACTGCTCCCTCCCCTTCCTGGGCTGGGGGAACCCGAGCGTGCTGCTGGAGTTTGAATTTCTCCCTGGCACTTCAGTGTTTTAGAACATTGTTAGTTAAGTGTTGATAGGAACAGTCCTGGTTGTTGGAACTATATTTTTTTTAAAGAATGCTCTCCCAGCAGCTTTGGCTGACAGCGTCATTGAGAGGCAAAGCTCTGCATGTGGCACAGGAAGGAATGTGCTCCTTGTTGGGCGGGGTGGTCCCCGGACAGTATGTAATAGAGCCTCCGGGAACTCCCATGGCAGGGAAGCTGTTCTCCCATTTTCTGCAGCACGTTGAGACAGATGTTCTGCAGTAGAAATGCAAAGTCATGGCCTGAAGCAGTGATGGAGCACGTGGTGGGAAGGCAGGGCCAATCCAGGTACATTGCATGCACCTGAGTGATGGAAGGGATGGAGCCAGGATCCGCCCCTTCTCAGCCCTCATTTAAGGGTTGGCAGTGGAGGTGAGGGCATCTCTTGCTGGAGATCCCTGCCTACCTGAGGACTCCTGAGGGTAAGTGGCTTTTTTTCTCTTTGTTTCTGCATCCATGGCTGCTGCATTTGAGCATGTCCTCATTTGATGCAGCCGAAGGCTTTGCTACCCTGCTATTATTGTTGTGTTTTCCATTGCATTATGGCATTATATGCTCTTACTCTCCCTGCAGATCTGCAGGCAGCCCAGCAGCTCCCAGAATGAAGAAGCCAATGGCACAAGACAGGAGCAGAAAGGGTGGATCTAGTTTGTTAAGCTGCTGGAAAGGGGCACAGGGAGAAGGGCACAGGGGAAGATGGGCTCTTTGCCAGCACATCTCCTAAACTGAGATCTATTTTTCCACTATAGAAATGTGGAAGTATGTTTTTAAGTAGTTGCAATTCTGAATCACTGAACAACAGTTCTCCTCTCCCAAACAGCCCTGCACATCTCCACAGTGCAACTGGATCTGGTGGGAGGTTCTGGTCAGGGGGTGAATCCCGGTGAGTCCATCCATAGGACTGGGGCTCTTCTCCTGGGCAGAAGGACTCGATTTAAAATCAGCACAGGTTGCTGCTTGTGTTACTTACACCCCAAAGAACAACTATCTGTGCTACCCTCTTTGCACTGTTTTCTCCTTTGGCAGCCCTGCTGCACAGCACTGAAAGGAGAACTCTTATGGAGAGTAATACACCTCCCATCATTCTCCAAGTCTCTGATACCCTGAAATATCTGATTCTAAATACAGCTGACGCATGCTGAATTTGAAGCGTAGAATCCTCGCAGACAAAAGAGTTGCCGTGTTCAAATCTAAAGATAATACCACATAGGCTACTTGCTGTACCAGAGCCCAAATGATATGAAGTGAGATGGATATTACAATTTTCAGTTCCTGAAATTTTGATGACAAAAGCCGAAGCATTCAGGATAGAATGATGATTTCAGTGGTTAAGCTGAAACAGAAACTTTACACACCATTTAGAACAGTTTTTTCCTGCAGTTATTTTAAAGCAGAAGTTTGTAAAGCTGTGGGCAGGCACAGACAGCTGTGTGAAGGGAGCTTTGCGTGGATGTGGAACCTGGTGAAGGCAAGAAACTGAGAACAACATACAGGAAGATAGAATCACAGAATGGCCTGGGTTGAAAAGGACCACAATGCTCATCCGGTTCCAACCCCCTGCTGTGTGCAGGGTCACCAACCAGCAGCCCAGGCTGCCCAGAGCCATATCCAGCCTGGCCTTGAATGCCTGTAGGGATGGGGCATCCACAGCCTCCTTGGGCAACCTCTTCCAGTGGTGCCGTGGTCAGAGCATCAGAGAAAACTGAGTTTCTTCTGGCATTTGCATTCAAAAATATAAATCCATCCCCGGTTTTGTATTTGTTATCCTTCAGCACAGACTGGGCAGTGTTTGTGTTTGCCCGCATGCCTACAGTGCAGCTCCTGACAGGTATACATCCAGCTGATGTGAGAGTGCCTTGTGCCTCCTTCCATTCTGAAAAGTCGATACCTCCTTGATCTTTCTAAGGATGAGTATGTTGTCTCCAGAGCGTGTGTTTACCTGTTGCAAAGCTCCTGATCTAACTCAGCTGCTTGCCAGGGAAACCTCTTGATGAGGAACCTCCTCTGGCTGTCAGGAGAAAGCATGTGCTCTGGATGAGTGCTGTGAGGTCTCTGCATGACCATTGCCACTGTCACAGTGAGCAGCAGTGGGTGGTTTGGTTCCAGGCCCTGCCCGCAGCCCTGCTGCTCTGTGCCCCCCTGGGCTGTGTGAGTGTGTGGCCCCCACTAAGCATAGTTCTGGCAAGCTGAGAACTGTCACAGCACTGTAAGCAGTGCCACAAAGACCAGGATTTCAGGAGCATCCTTGTAAAGATTCCAAACGGTCTGTGCTGATGGGGGATGGAAGTCCAACGTGTTGCTCTGAGCCCAGCAGTGTTCTTACTGAGAACAAAGCCGAAGGTACGAAGGGGAAGAGCTATGGGAAACACAACAGAGCTGTGTGCAGCTGCTGCTGAGGGTACAGGTTTGCAGTGATGGAGCCACTGAAGAAGAGAGGCACAGCAGCCTCTGGCATTCCTATCATAAAGTAAAGGGAATAATTCCTTCCATTTCTGCGGTGTGCTTAAGACAGGTCTGAATTCCAGGCAAGAAGAGTGTGCACTTTTCCAATAATTTTAATGGAGAAACTGCTTCTAAGGTGTGTAACTGTAGTGACAAAATGCATACAAACTGATTTTCTACAAGATGATAGCAGAAAACATATTTAATATTTTAAGACAGGGTTCCTATATTAAGATGCCTATTTTGTGCTGCAGATCACAAAGCACTGAGGTTCCTCCTCACCACCCAAACACACACAGCCCCACATGTGCTTCTGCAGTGCGTGTTCAGCACATGCAGCTCATAGGCTGCACGAACAGCCCACAGTCTGCTGTGTGAGCCGTGCTGATGGAAGGTGGATCACTGCCAAGGGCTCCACTTCTGTGCTTATCTAAAGGGCAGAATGCTGCAAATATCAAAGTACACCTCTGACTTTTTGTTTTCAGGTTTTTCAGCATTAATTACATGAGAGTGCCCCTATATTAGAATGGTCTTAAAATTCTTTGTGTGCACTTTAGCTGGTTTTGGAATGCAGTTTGATACAGCGCAGTTATGAAAGGAATATTTCATTCACTGTGTTGTACGTAATGAGAGGTGCCCCCTTTAACGAGGCCGTTCCGCGTGGCTGTTTGCCTTTGCAGTGAATTGCACTTTCAGGTGCTTTGGTGCTGACTGTCACCAGGAGGGTGACCCGGCAGTCGGTGCGGAGCCACGTTGTGCTGTCACGTCTATTTTTACAGCGTGTGTTACGTTCAGGATGGAACCCACGTTTTCAATTTTAGAACAGCTTTAATCAATCGACATTTTGTTTACGTTGAGAAAACACTCCTGAGGTGCAGAGGAGGCGGTGATGTTTCTCTGACAGCACAGCCATGCGTGTCTCATACGCCGTGGTGAAGTGTTTCACTTTTTGTGTCACCCCCTCTCCCCCCACACCCCACATGCAGACACCCAACAGCTCGGAATGGCCGTGCATCCCTGTGAGCACACAGTGTGAGTGCTGTGCTCTCACAGTGCGCTTATCCAACTGAAACTGCAGAGCCCTGAGATGCAAAGCATGGGCTCGCATAGGAAAAGCACTTTACCAAAAAATACACAGGATCACACCGCTGCTCATTTGTAACTCACTGATAATTAAAGCCACAGCCCAGCTTACCTACGGTAAGAAAAATGATCAGTTGCAGAGGTTTTGCTCAGTGTTTCCACCAACTACTTCCATTTCACTCAGTCGAAGTACAGCACCCAGAGAGGGGGATGGATGCAAACAGGTACTGCAGCTGACTGCTGCACTGTGGAGAGCAGTTCTATGGAAAACTTTGATAAAAGCAGCAAAACAACTCCGAAATGCTGCAGAATGCAACGTTTAATAGGATGACAATTACAAATAAAGCACCGCCGAAGCACTGAGTGTGATAGCAGTGCACTATTTTCTCCTTCAGATAATGACAAAGATTAACTTACGCCAAGCCTTTAAAAAATAGCACTTGCAGTCCTGTGCTTACACACCAGAAAATCCATTAATAGTCCTTAAAAAGAAACCTGTGAATGTGGGGAAAAATTAAGTGCTCTTCAGGAGAAAGAACTGAGGGAAGGATGGGAAGGAGAGAAAGAGAAAGGAAGGAAAGAAATGAAGAAAGAGAAAGAAAGAGAGAAAGGAGGAAGAACCTTCTTCATGTTTATGTGAAGTTCCAATCCCAAAATTGCTCATGAAACAATCAATCTCAACCAGGCAGGCAGGAAGCCAGAAGCAGAACGTTGGCTCTGTATGCTGAGAGGAACACAGCATTTCACAGTCCTTCATGCACATCTGCTCGGTGTCTCACACACACAGCAAGCTGCAGCTGTGGCACAATGCACCCATAGGCACTGCCGAGGGATGGAGAGCACCAGGGGCAGCAGGACAACACCAGCCACAGAGCTGAGAGCCAGGAACATGCATGCAAAGCACAGGGATAACCAGTCCCAAACGGAATGGATCATTTGAACAGACTTCCCTCAGGTCCCCATGGATCTCAGTGCTCTCCATACATGCAGGCTGAGGACATCACTTTCTTCATGGCCATGGTGGTGTCCAATGCAGTGCTTGCGTGAACTGTCAGCATCACTTATGGGAACACCCGCACTCTGAAACAGAGAGCCATCTGTTTCTTGGGTGATGTCACACTACAGTGCTGACCCTCAGCTTTTTCCAATGCACTTCTTGGTGCTAATTGTGAGAATCCTCCCCTTGCTGTTTTCCAGAGTCCATATATTTTGCTCTGGAGCTTTTCAGCTATTGGCTGCTGGAGGAGCATAGAATAATAGAATCATAGAAT